>CM041779.1:329544238-329705426 GCA_023374045.1 Limonium bicolor
TTTTAATTTTGGAAACCTTATTTTTTATTTTGGAGGCTATTTCATGTGTTAATTATTAAAGAAATTAGCTTATAATAGAATTAAAAGCTAAATTCCAGAATAATATTTCAAAATCATGAAATACCTTTCATAATGACTATGATATTTGGAAGTGTTTGAGATAATGAACAAGTCATAAACGAAAAAGAATCCCGGTAATGTCCTAGGAAAATCCCGCCTTTGATTGCTTTTGACCCTTTTGCCCTTTGTAACACGTATGGCCTTGAAGACTATCCCGAGGGGGTTAAAATTTTGGGTATAACACAACAAAATCCAAGAGCTCAATTCAAAAACCCAATTCAGGTCGCCTAAAACCTAAAATCAACATAAAAAAATCAATCCAAAAACAACACTTCATCCCAATAAAAAAGCCCATTTCGGCCCAACACCTTGGTATAAATTGAAAGCCCATTTCGGCCCTACACCTTGGCCTAAATTGAAAATCCCATATCGGCCCATAAACCCAAATCCATTTCGAGGCCCAAGCCCAATTTGAGGCCCAAGCCATATCGAAACCCGACTTGAATCCAAACCTGACCCAAAACTGAAATGTAAATGATCCACATTCATTCCAATTTCTGCCCACATTTAATTCAATTTCAGCCACATTGTAAATCCGATCCAATAATCCTTCAATTCAATTCCAAATTCGATTCAATTCAAGCCCAAGTCAATTCAAATTCAAATCCAAGTCAAATGTAATCCAATTCCAATCAAAATTCAATTCCAAATCAAAATTCAATTCGAACCAAAAAATTCAATTCAAGACCAAATTCAACTCAACTTCAATTTCAATTCCAAATTCATTCATTTCAATTCCACATTCATCTAAATTCAATTTCAATTCAAATTTAATTCCAATTCAATTCCGATTCTAATTCAATTCAATTCTAAACATTAAATCCAAATTCAACTCAATTCTTCACTCATTCAAATCCAAACTCAATTTAATTCTTACTCATTCAAATCCAAATTCAATTCAATTCTAAACTCATTCAAATACAAATTCATTTCAATTCCAATTCAATCAATAGTCATTCAACCTTGGTTCAACTCCGATTTCAGTTCAATTTCAATTCCATTTCAATTTCTCCTACACTCTAAATGTCTCACACACAGACCTGAGTGTCTCACAGACCCGAGTGTCTCACAGACCCGAGCGTCACACAAACATCGACATCTTAAGGTTTCAAATGTCTCACAGACCCGAGCGTCTCACTACTAGCATCATAAACTTGAAACTTCTCGAAACTTCGAACCCTTCTAAATCTCAAACACCTCAAATATCTCAAACTCCACAAACATCAAAACTTCTAAAACCCATAATGAACTATGTAAGGTCTTATCTGAACTGGGAGGTGAGTACTTGACAGCCCATCTAGGGTGCGACCCCATTCCAAATCAAAAAACCCTTTTCCCACTCTAAGTAGGTACTCATACCTCTCAAAACCTTCAAATCTCTTCCGACTCATATTAACCCTCATACCTATAGACTTTAGGTGTTCTTCGTTCATTTAACCCTGAAACCTTCTCCGATCTTCCATTCTACATTCAATTAACTCTTAACTCGTCAATCCCTTCCTTTGGCACTAGCTTGGCAGAAAAGCTCACCTTATCTACTCTATTTTCTCTCTTTCCATCCTAATCTTATCCTTGGCTTTTAAATGAATCTCTTTAACGAAGGTTTTGAAAGAAAGCAATCCCGACAATTTGGAGACCGAGGTTTCCTCGCACACCAATCCGAAGTTGTGGTCATTGCCACTTCTAAGGGGTGTAACCTAGTATGAACCCACACAGAATCTCTAAAAGGACTAGATAAGTCCTATCCATAGGCAACAATCTCAGAGTCAGACAACGATTCTTATAACCCGATCTTCCTTCCTAGTTATCGTAGGTCAAACTAGGTAGTGACTCTAGTCAATTCCGCCTTAGGGCATAAGTCCGCGTGGAGCCCATTGAGAGCAGGTGTAGTGTTCACTAGCACTACCTATCAAGCTTTATGGGAAAGACGGACAATTTAGTATGTATTTGAGGGCTGCCAGAATAACGGGTTTTCACCCTCCACTGAATGGCATTTTCTAGGATCTAGGCTTCTCAGTCAGACCATACTTAGATAGACCCCCTCATACCAAAAAAATCACCCTCTGCATAATGGTGACTCTGCTGGGGAAAACTTGAGTAAGTTTTACTAAAACTCAAGGAAGACTAAACTCCATTCAAATTGTCGGGATTTCCCCACTTCTTTTAAAACCTTCAAGAGATTCATTTCGAAAGCCATTAGGATTATTCTACTCCACACTCAAAGTGTGTTCCTGATGAGGATATCTTGGACTTAATAGATCCTCAACAAACATGACAACAATTGGGTTAATGATTAGCTCATGATTAGAAAGAGACACTTAGGATTGACTGAAGCTAACTTCCCTAGAGGTTAAAAAACAATCAATTTGGAATCACAACCTTCAAGATAACTCTAAGTGTTATACCCAAAATTTTAACCCCTCTCGGAAGATAGTACCTAGAGACAAAGGTACTAGAAGGGAGCTCAGTCAAGAAGCAAGAATTCCCAGTTCAGTCGGCACCTTCTGGTGTGTTAGGGGCAGTCTGGTCATCTTCAGGGTCATTTCTGTAACTTTCAGGGCTCCTAAGCCCTCCATGAGCTTTCTCTCTCCTCCTAAAATGGCCCAAACAATTCAAAATGCTTTGAAATTTTAACCCATGATAGAGGATGTTATTTTGAACATAATGGCGTTGGAATTTTGATTTTTTGAATTTCCAATAATGTTCTAGCAATTTCTGATTGAATCTGACAAGAAATTGAATTTAAAAATATTCCAATATTTAAAAATTTCGATTCCACCTCAGAAAAATAATAATTGTCATCCTTGACACGTGACTAAAATTTCACAGCAAAATTCCTTTGAGATGTCACTTAATTAAAATACCAAAAAAATCTCATTTTTATTAGATTTTCTTATTTTTAAGGAAGTCTGTATAAAGGAACAAATCAATTGAGAAATAGGAGATCTCACAAGATTTAGAACCCTAAAGAATAAGAAAGCACAACCTCCTCCCTCTCTCTCACGTTTTTCAACACCTGACCACCAAATCATACCGTAAATCTCGAAATCACCACATAAACTTGTTTTCCAACTCCTAAAGCATCAACAATCATCAAAACCCCACAAATCACCTCGAAGACATGAAGAACATCAAGAATAATCAGTGACCAGAAGCTCGGTTTGAAATACCTTGAATCTGCTGGAACACCCCAACTCAATCCAAATGTGGTCTCGTAACTTAACAACTTATACATATACATGTCACAGCGGAATTCTTTACACTCCAGGACCTTGCCACGGTCTGACTACAAAATATACCGAACATTAGTACAATAACCTTAACCAATTACATTTCCTTCTTACAATCCCCTCATATCCTATACATCTTACTAACTCAATTGCCATACGAGTGTACATGCACAACTCGTAGGCCACACTTAACCCTTCACACTTGTACCCCTTCTTACTCTCGCGACGGCCGCCTCCTGATGTTCACCTGTGTAGTAAAAACAGCCCCCAAAGGGGGTCAGCACGAATGCTGGTACGATCCTCTCATGGCCCCCAAGCTAACGTGGCTACGACGACTAATTGTCGATAGCATGGAGGTTGATTAGATGCACAACATAATAGAAAGTGCAGTAAACAACAACTCAGATATGAACAATCAAAGTTCACACACAATGAACGACTTAAATGCGTTCCCTTAATTAGAGAGTTAATTATTTAACTCCTTAAGTAATGTTCCCTCTTAATCTTAGTCCATCCTTATCTCACCTCAATCTTAGTCTTATCTTAATCTTAGGAACAACCATCCTTTAATAAGGAGTGGATGTAGCTTATCTTAATCTTTATAATACAAACCATCCTTTAAAGAGGAATGGTTGCAACTCATCTTAACCTTACCTTAATCTTAATCTCAACTTAATCTCAGTATACAAACCGTTCCTGGAAGGGAATGGTTGTAGCTTAATTCGAACCTGGGATTTAGGTGATCCCACCGCACCATCTTAATGCCACCTACTCTGGATGGGAGTCCAGCGTAGCTGAGCCGGCAACCGGCCCTAGGCTACAAGTCCGAAGACAAGTCCTTAAGCGGAGGGCGGATCTGATTCAGATACCGTCCCCCTTTTTCCTTAGCATGCATGACCGGAGATCGGTCCCGGGTTTCCTCACTCAAGTTCCAGTTAGTAGTAGTCTCAAGACCATGTTTGTTGGTTAACCTCTTTCGGTTTATATCAACCCATATTAGGGTGCATTCCTTAGTCTCACTCATTTCCTTACTAAACGTTGGTTAGTAAGTTCTCACGGTATGTTGTGTTAGTTTTCAAACATCACACAACAATACAATAAACATAATATTCCGGTTGCATGCTTTATCTTGTTTAGTGAGCACACAAAAACAAATAGCACACAAGCCGAGGGACACCTCGTTAGCAAGCAGGTCACAAGAAGAACTGTACCGTTCACCGTTGGTCGTTCGGCTTACTCTCTCTTCTGACAAATTCCAAGTCCTAAAACATTCATTCAGTTTTAGGTTGTTAATCACTTAACTCAATTCAACTTACTTATCTTACTTAACTTGCTTAACCCTTAATGATTCCAACCTAACACCTCTCAAGTCTTACAACTTAATCTTACAAACTTAATCTTAAACTTTTAAGCTTATTCTTAACTTAATCCCTTAGGTCTTTATACCTCTAATCATCATTGCCCCTTTAATGGGGTACCATTAATACCACTAAACTCTCTTAGGGTTTCTCTTTTTTTTTTAAGCTTTAAGGGTCGTCCGACCCACCGTCCGACCCACCCACTGGGTCGGACCATTCCAGAGACTCTCGAGTTTGAAAAACCCCACTTGTCTGACCCATGTCCGACCCAACCATGGTCGGACCATTCAAGAAATCCTCCCGTCTTTTAAAACTCCTCCGTCCGACCCATGTCCGACCCAACCAACTTGGTCGGACCATTACAGAACCCTTCACTGGCGTCTAATAGAGGCCGTCCGACCCAAACTTGGGTCGGACCCCTGGGTCGGACGCCACCAGAACTTGCCCAAAAATTGTTAAATCTTCACCAAACTTCTCCTAAAGCCTTCTAATGTGTTCTAACATCATTTAGACCCTTAAACCCACTATTAATCATCCTCCAAACTCACTAAAATAACCTCCAATGATCTTCTTAAACATTTACCAAATTCTTGCAAAAACTCCTAACACTTGTTAGTTAATTCCTTTTCTTTCCAACATGTACATTTTGTCTAAAACTTCAACTATCCAAAGTGTTTCTTTTCAACCCATATAACTCCTCCTTAACATCATTGCACTCCATCTTGCTTGTTAAACCTTCCAAGGTCATCTTGCATGTCCATGCACAATTTCTCTTCTTTTCACTCCTAAACTCTTGAGCTTACTTATACATTCTTTCCCACTACCTTAACACCTCGACATTGTTCTTCATTTACCTTAACCATGCAACACCCTCCTTAGGCATTTCCACTTCTTTTATGCAACTTACTCACCATTCTCATGATCACAACCTCTTATACGTTTCTAGTCATTTTCCTTGACGTTTGATAACATTCTCCCACACCTTTCTCTTACATCACCTAAGTCCACTTATTACAATCTAAACTAAACCTCATTAGTCCTCTACTAACATCATCACACTTACACAAGCTATCCAAACTCCTCATTGTTTTATTCTCCAGTTCATACCCAAATCACCTTAAAGCATTATACACCTTTCCATCCAAATCTTTGCTCAAGTCTTAGCATTCCTCATCACATGATTTTGGTGTGTTTAATACACCCACCTAACCTCTAATTTCCTCCTAGACATCTCTAGGTCATTCTAAACCTCAAGAACTCCTTAATTAACTCATTTCCACTCTAGTTCCTTCTAATGACTCCTAGTGAATCCTAGGTCATATCAACTCACCACCACCACCTAAACACTTAGTTTTCTACTCAAATTTCGCCATAGCTCCTCTAGTATATTCTCATGCCCAAATGCATTGTTTTTCTCACACCATAATCTCACACACACCAAGTCCTTTCTCATCTTATTTTCTCACCCAAATCAACTCATTCACAACAAACTCAATATAGTGCAATAATCTTAAATTGCATAGCACTAAGACTCTTAAATGACATGGCTCCTAGGCCCTTAAATGACTTAAACTTAAACACTGAATTTCCCACATATATAAGCTTTCAACCTGCAAATACACCCATCAATCTCATAGTAGTTACAATACTCTTAAAATCCATCTTAACTTATATTACTACTCATTCCCATTGGCTCCTTAGTCACAAGTTCACAAGCTTGTTTTAACTCTTTTTCCTAGGTTATACAACCCATTACCTAATGTAAGCCCTAGGCTACATTGGTACTCATCTAAAACTCATTCCTTAAACCTTAAACTCCATTAGGTAAGTAATTTACCTTGTTTTATCAAGCTTATCTTATCTTCCTCCTTAGACCTTCTTCTTGAATGAATATCGGCCACCACTTAAACTTCCTTTGCCAATGTTCTAATCAATATTCAATGACTCACATGAGTACTAAACAATACACTAACCTCAAGGAGTAAACCCTAGGTTAAAAATGTGTTCTAAGGTTTAAAGGTGGATGATTACCTTTGAAGTCTCAAAGTAGACTTGGGCATTGAATGAAATAGGACCTCCACTAGTCCTTGGTGAATAAATCAAGCTAGAATAAGGCATAAAAACAAGGCCCCATGAGTAGTAATTTTCGGCCATGTGGAAAGAATGATGGAGACATGGTTTTTCTTACATTTTTTTACCTTAAGAGAATGGAGAAGCTAATGAGCTCTTCAAACTTGATTTTCCTCCATCAATGGAGTTTTCTCATGGCACCAAACTTGAGCTTTGAAAGATTTGAAAAGATAGAAAGATAGGTCTTGGCCTAACTAAGAGAAATCTACACTTAGTTTTTGATTTGGAGCAAAGATGAACACTTGGTGAGCAATTGAAGGTGAAGCACCCATGGATGGAGCTCTCTCGGTTTTGGAGCAAGAGAAGAGAAGAAGAAACCGTGGGAAGAAGGGAAATGAAGAGAGAGAAGAAGAAAGGTAGGCTAATATAAGATATTTGCTTTAATAAAGCAAATAGTAACTCCTTTTACTTATCCCTTCTTTTCTTCCTTATTTGATAAAGTCTATGGTGACTCATCCCTTAGAAAACCGGCCCCCATCTTAAATAAGGCTAGTCATGGTCTTTGTTGACCAACTAATTAGCTTATATTTGGCACTATTCACTAATTAGTGCACATATTTCTGAAATTTTTGATTTCCCATTGATTTAGGCTTCCTAATGTGATACTAATTAGTACACATGTTGATTAAAGAGTAATGATGGACATTTAGCCACTCAAAACTCAATTCTAAGACAATTTCTCAAAAAGGTGCTTTAAGGAGTCTTAAAGCACATTTTGTGTTTAAGCTTGTTTTTGAGCTTGGTTTTCTTTGCTAATTTATTTAAAATGTCCATTAGCATATTACTAAAGTCTTATAATGATATTTGGGTGCTAATCAAAGTCACTCCAAGCTTAGAGCACGTTTTTGCCCAAATTGCCCTTAAGGCACTTTCTTGTGTTTTCCTTGGTTTAAATTGTCTACCAATCTTTCTAAGGCATATTCTAGCCTTACTAATCATAATTTGATGTTTACTTAGCATACTTAGGTTTGGGGTATTTCATCTGCCATCAACGGAGCTCCCGACGAATCCCGGCGTGAAGAATTGTTGTGAATCCGAAGGTAAAACAGGTGAAAACTTTACTTTCTTAACTCCCTACGACTTAATTAGTCTCATCTCGAAATTTGGGTTCAAATCATCTCTTTTCATCGCTTCATCATATCTAATTATCTTTGCTTTGCTTTGTTACTTGTTTGTTAAGTTTCATGCATAATTCGACATCAAATTAGAATCTTTCAATCACTATCGTCTTGTACATCTTTCAGGCTACACACCCATAGAATTTGAGCTCAGAACACCACCGGGAACCACCCAAAACCTGCCGTCCAAGGGTGGTCTGTAGCCCGGACTCTGTATCCGGGACCACAGACGGCCAGTCCGTGGCCACAGACACTCTCGAATGGTGGCGGGATTTTAATTTTTCAAAATTTAGGTTTTTTTCCAAACAATGTGCGGGCCTACGGATGTTTTGTCTGTGCCCCAGACTTTTCAAAAAAATAATTTCCTTTAAATTCGACTTTTCTGCAAAATTAAGTTAATTAGGGTCCGTGGCCATGGACAAAACCAAAATTTGACCTAATTGTGCCTCTAAAGCCCTAGTTTAGGGAATTTCACTTTCCACTTTTAATTTATGTCAAAAAAATGTTTAAAATAAAAAAAATCCGAAGCGCGCACTTAGGTTAAAATAACTCGTAATAAGACGAAGTTAAACTACGTAGAGGAAAAATGACTTATAGGGGTAATGAAAGTAATTGAACCCTAAATAAGTTGAAAACCAAGCCCCCGAACCTGAACTCTCCTTTCCTAATTTAATCTAGGTTAAAATTTGGTGGTGCGTCTAATTTAGTTCCAGTGAGCTAACTTAGGACTTAGTAATTATTGTTTTATGACATAGTTATTAAGCTTAGGTTATAAGTGGACCTAAAACCCGATCAGATCCCAATCAACTTTAATCAACATAGGGTAAGAGTTTAATGATCGAGGCTCACAGACTGGCGACTCTGCTGGGGACAAACTCTTAATTTTAACTTGTTTAATTTTAAGAAAGAGGGCTTAACTCAGAAATTGCTTATATATGGCTTTATTACATTGTTTGTTTACTTTCATGCACAATTTAAATTTCTGTACCTTTGCATCATGTGAGAGCGAGGGTCCACGCAAACCAATTTTACCCCGCGACCCGCCTTAGGGTCCCCTATCAGGGACTCACACCTTTTAAGGTGTTATGAATAAGTGGGGAAAAAGAGGAGGATGTCGTGTAACCATATCCCCTTAAAACCTGGGCTTTATCCCCAAGTGTTTTCCTGGGAGTGTCCGTACCAACCCTTGTTTGGTCATTCAAAGACCCGACTGTAGACGTACACCTTCATGTGTTGTGTAAAAAGTAGGGAAGCCCAAAGAGAATAGTGTGCAAGCCTTATTCCTTTGTGGTAATCTGATCCACACCCCAAGCACCTCTTCAGATCGATCCATACCCGGTTTGATTTAAGTGTTTAGTGAGGGCATGATTGAACTTGTGTGAGCCTTGTTTTGTATGATCGACCCACTACCAACCTTAGAATTTGATAGGAACTTTCCCTACTCCAAATTTAGCCCAACTGAAAATTCGTGGCATAATTGGTTGCGGCTCGAAGGCCCTGTTTGGTCTAATTTGTGAGTCATTTGGGCATCGGCACAAAAGTTTACATTTAGGTGATTTCTCTCTTTCGGCCCAATTTGAATTATCAATTTAGTTCTGGGCCCATGAAAAACAGATCACCTAAAGTAATCCATGAGACATGAAAATCCATCAGGCCTTTCCATCTCAAGGCCCATTCTAGTCTAGGAAGACTTTTCAATCGGGCTTTGGCCCAAAATCCTAGATCTACGAATTATCTTCGAGGCCGAATTAGAATCATTCATTTATTCTTCAGCCCAAGTTCCAATCCACATCTAGGTATGGCTCAGAAATCATTCCGGCCCATGTGCCTCATTTCTAGCCCAAAGACATTCTAGCCCAAGCGTCACATTTACAAACACATTCCGGCCTAAGTGCCACATTCTCAAACAAATTCTAGCCCCAGTGCCACATTCTCTAAACATTCTGGCCAAAGCACCACATCTTCACAACATTCTGGCTCAATTTCCACATTCTCACAACACTTCGGCCCAAATTCCATATCCTCAATTCCGGCCCAAGCGCCGACTCACATTCAATTCATTCAAGCCAAAGTGCCTATCCACACACAATTTGGTTCAAGTATTGTGAACCATCTAGGCACGAGTGCCTATCCATATTCTTAAAACTGCTTTAGCCCATACACCTCACTTTTAATTTGGAAAAAGGTTCAAGCCGAGTGCCTCATGTACAGTTTATAAGCATTCCTAATTCAGAATGTTCACTGAGCCCACTTTAAGTTCAGAAGGAAGACGATCATGGCGCCCCAACAGTCGAGGGCTCGAACCTTCAGTAGCTGGCATTAGGTAGTTCAACATCATTAGAAATTGCTATTCCATGAGTTTCTCAATTAAGTAGTTTTATTTTCTCAAGACGTCCATCCTTCATGGCTATATTGATAGAAAAGTCTATGTCAAGCAACCCCCAGGGTTTACAGACTCCGTCCATCCTGACTACGTCTACAAGCTTTGTAATGCCATTTACAGACTAAAACAAGCTCTGCGAGCTTGGTATGATAGACTCTCTACATATCTCTTGCAAAATGGTTTCTCTAGAGGTAACGTAGATAAAACATTATTTATTCTTCATTCATCACATGACTTAATTCTAGTACAGATTTATGTTGATGATATTATTTAGGGAAATTTCATGAAATGCCACTATATTTTTGCCTAATTCATGAAATGCCACTAAAAAAAAAGAAAGTCACGAAATGCCACTATATTTTCTGAAAAGTTCATGAAATGCCCCTCCGCCTGGATGGAAGTTAACTTTCCGTCCAATGTCAGATTTGTTTTTGTAAAATGACCTTTTTGCCCCTAAAAATTTATGTCACTGTTCAACAGCTACTTTTAGGTTCCAACGGTCACTTTTCTGAAAAATTTACGAAGTACATGAAATGCCACTACAACTTTTACGAAAGTACACGAAATGCCACTACAACGTTACGAAAGTACATGAAATGCCACTACTACTTTATGAAAGTACATGAAATGCCCCTGTAACACAAAAAACGGCTATTTTTCTATTTCTAACGGCTAGTTCTTCATTCAGATCCCCTTTTGTGCTATAAAAACTTATTGTAGGGCTGTATAATGTCCATATCTCTCCCATACTCACCCATAGCACATCAAACATGTATCCCCCCACATACACAACCACAATAGAAGGGAAATTTCAGAAATGCGTGGCGTGCAAGCAAGGAGACTAGAAGAGCATATTGCCATATGCTTCTTGTGTAATCATGTAAGGTATTATTTAATTGTGCAAAAGAGAAGAAAAGTAAGGAACCAGATTTCTCAATCGTTAATCATGTAAAAATAAATTAAAATAATTACAGGAATACCATATACAATGTTTGCCTTCTTGGTCTTTTGCTCATTGATCTGGTGTGGAACTGTGGATGTTCCGCCATTGCCATTGGTAATGACCATAAAGTAGGGTTAGGTTCTGTAATTTAGAGTACTTATTCTATAATACAATGTAAATATTATTATTGCTACGTAGAAGCTTCACGTACTAACTAATGTGCAATTTGTTTGTGATGTACTCTCGGGTTGAGAAGTTAAGCGGGGATCATATCGATCTTCCATAACCGGTGCCCACCATTTGAATAACCCATAGTTCCAGTAATTATAGTAAGTGAATCCAGGTGATTTCCGGTTGTATGAAACTTTGAGAGTTGCTGGAACTCTACACACTTGCAATGCATTTTTGAAATTTCTCTTCTATTGTGGTTGTGTATGTGGGGGGATACATGTTTGATGTTCTATGGGTGAGTATGGAGAGATATGGACATTATACAGCCCTACAATAAGTTTTTATAGCACAAAAGGGGATCTGAATGAAGAACTAGCCGTTAGAAATAGAAAAGTAGCCGTTTTTGTGTTACAGGGGCATTTCATGTACTTTCGTAAGTAGTAGTGGCATTTCATGTACTTTCGTAACGTTGTTGGCATTTCATGTACTTTCGTAAAAGTTGTAGTGGCATTTCATGTACTTCGTAAATTTTTCAGAAAAGTGACCGTTGGAACCTAAAAGTAGCTGTTGAACATGACATAAATTTTTAGGGGCAAAAAGGTCATTTTACAAAAAAAATCTGACATTGGACGGAAAGTTAACTTCCATCCAGGCGGAGGGGCATTTCATGAACTTTTCAGAAAATATAGTGGCATTTCGTGACTTTCTTTTTTTAGTGGCATTTCATGAATTAGGCAAAATATAGTGGCATTTCATGAAATTTCCCTATTATTTATGGTTCTACCAGTAACACCCTATGTGAACATTTTGCTAACCTTTTGAAGCAAGAGTTTTCCATGAATGAGTTAGGTGAGCTTAAGTTCTTCTTAGGACTTCAAGTTTAACAGGAAAAGGAAGGGATTGAAATCCACCAACAAAAGTACATCAAGGAACTCCTTGACAATACAATCTCAGAAATGTCAAGAGCATCTCCACCCCAACTACACATCTACTAAACTTCATCTTTATGACAACAGAGTCGGTGTTAATGCCACAAAGTATAGAGGAATGATAGGGTCCCTCCTGTATTTGACTGCCAATCACCCTGATATTCTCCACGTAGTGTGTCTTTGCGCCCGCTTTCAAGCAGCATCAAAGCAGTCTCACCTTGAAGTAGTCTAACGTATCTTTCGATACCTTAAAGGTACAAGTAAACTCTATCTATTGTATCCTCAATCTCCTACTTTTACCTTATCTGGTTATAATGACTCCGATTGGGCTGGTTCCCTCCAAGATCAAAAGAGTACTTTAGGTAATGCACAGTTCTTAGGTCTTTGTCTTGTTTCATGGTCCTCCAAAAACAAAACTCTGTCGCACTCTCTATAGCGGAGGAAGAGTATGTCTGTGCTGCAGCCTGTTGCTCCCAACTTCTTTGGATGAACAATAACTCCAAGACTATCATGTTACCCAAGAACAGATCCCAATCTTTTTGATAACACAAGCACAATCAAAATATCCGAAAACCCTGTCCAACACTCAAGAACCAAACACAGTGAAATCCGTTTTCATTTCTTGAAGAACTGTGTCGAGAAAAAGCTAATTCAACTTGACTTTGCCCCACAAAAGATCAACTTGCAGATATTTTTACTAAACCTCTGTCTACAGCACGATTTGAAGCACTTCGAGCAGCAATTGGATTGACTCCGTCTACCTAGACGGTCGCATCTCCTTGCCCCTACCGCAATCATCAGCAGGTATACCATTATGTCTCACTGAGTCTGTCTTTGTTTTGAATGAATCTGTGAAGTGTGTTCTGCTTGAATAACTCTATACACCTATCGCTGCACACACACGTCACCTATCCACACCCGTCCGCAAAATCCCCGCCCTTGATCTTGTGCCCTTGGTTTTTCTCGCCTGACACATGTAAACTCTGCAACTTCCGCCACTTCCTTTCCGTCTTTATATCACCTACATCTCTCCTCAGCCTCTCTCACTCACAATCCCTTCTCACCCCACGCTAAAACTTCCTAACAATGGCAGGATTTAACTTTAATGGAATCAACATCCCAGTTGACATTTTCCACGACCCGCTTCACCTTCAAGTTTATCTCCAGTCTCTGGCAACCCCTAATCCATCCCCACTCACTCGCCAACAAAAACCACTGCCACCTCGTCTCCCACACACCCCGCTACACCACTGCATTCCACCCACAACACCTCCCAACAACCAACACCTCCATTCGTCGCCAAGACTGACATTCTTGAAACAGATGTTGAAGAAATCACACCACTCCAAACAAAACCACCGTCCCCACCACCTCATCAACCAAACCCTATACCCGAAGAACCAGCCCATCAACCATCATAAACTCACCCAAAAATCCCCAACAAATCCCCAACACCCACTCCTTGAAAAGTCTGCAACCCCAACTCCTCCTGAAATACCCCTAATCATTAAATTTAAATAATGGAAATTAAAGGTTTATTTATGGAATCAAGAAACCATAAGAAAGCACAAAAACACTTAGGCGTTAAAAACGCACCTAAACTCCTTAAGGTAAAAAACGTGCGTTAAGCCGGACCTTGAGTTAACCACGTCATACAAGTCAACTAATGATCATAATATGACCTGATAGTCATTAATTATCATTTAAAACATAATGCTCGGAGTAAAATTTCAATTAAACAAAAAGTGCCTGGAGGAACCCTTGTGGGTCCCATAAACCCTAGAAAAGGCCCGGAATGCCGAAGTGGCACGAAACTCTAAATAAATCATTCTTAGAGTTCCTATCACCATTAATTAACATTATAAAGAGAATGCTCAAGTTAGATTTACAAGAAAACACAAAATGCCTGGGAGAAACGCTTAAAGCACAAAAAGGTCCCGAAAGTCCCGGGAGTGTCTCGGGAATGTGTTTTGGGTCTATATAACCCAATGGAATACTTATAAATACTCTAATAAATATAAATACTCATTAATATCACATTGATAACTCTAAATCCAGAGATTTACAATTTTCACAATTTTTACATTAAAATATTAATATAATAGTAATATAATGTAAAATTATGTCTCCATTAACTAAATTGGTCAATGTTGACCATTGACCACGAAATGACCAGATGGGGAGGCGGAAAAGGAGCTGTATACAGCTCTAGACAGCCAAGATAAGCTTCCTACAATAATACACCTTTAACTTTACATAAATACAAAAAATATACTTTAACATTAAAAAAAACAATAAAGCTTGTCTACCTTGTCTACCTATATCATGTGGCTGTGCCAATTTGTGAGCTGCCTTCCCCCTTGTTATACGGCTGATTCCAAGCCTCACAAAGCAATGGAAGGGTGACTCACCAATGTTACATTATTTAAGTGATAATAATGTTCTCTTAAGTCATTAATTAGTTATCAATCACCACCCATCTTTACCCTTCATTGTCGGCTGCCTAGCTGATTTATTATCCTCCAATAATAGACACCAATCAGTCCTTGTTGAGTCATCAAAACATTAAGAACATAAAAAGCAAAAAATGTGTTTTAAGGCAAAATAAGCCTACCTCCTTCATTTGCTCCATTCCAGCCGAGAGCGCACCTTCCATAAGCTCTCTTTGGCTCCTCCTTGACCGTAGGTAAGCAGAAAACTCCATTGGTGAGAGCTCTTGCTTCTAGGTAAGCTCCTAAGGCATAAAAATGTCAATTTTCTTCATCTTTCTTTCCTTTTTCCATTGATCTAGACTCCAACCATTTCTTTACTTTTATGTAGTGTGTTTTGGGAGTTAAAACAATAGGAAATTTCGGCTGTAACAAGGTAGAAGGAGAAAAGTTCAAGTCTTGACCATTTAAGGTAAAAATGTGCTTTAAGCACATATCTCTTCTTCCTTGTAAATTTCGGTTGTAAACCTTGGTTCCCTAGCCTTATTTATTCTCCTTTTCATGTGGATTCTGTTGGTATACCAAGATCTACAAGTAGTAGCTAGATCCAAGCCAAAAACACCATTTTTGGCATCTTAAACAAGGTAAATCTTAGCCATCTTCCAAGATAGTTACCCACGGTTTTGTACCTTGTTTTTAAGAGTGTTTTGATACTCTTTCTTTCTGGAAAAATAGGGCCGAGATCCCACTCCAACAAACTTGAAGATTTAAGGTAAAAATTCATGATTTTCATGACTTAAATTACTTCCCATGGTTAGCTCATTGTTATACCAAATTTTGACCCCCTGGCTGAGGTCTACGAGGTTGTGAGAGCCATCTCCATCAAACAGTAAGAGACTCCGGCCCGATCGGCGTGTTCCAGGGCCTGAGGAGCAGTTTCGTCATTGTCAGGGGCGTTTTCGTAATTTTTAAGGCTTCTGAGTTCTCCTATAGGCTTTCTCTCTCCTCCAAAGGGTGCCCAAATCAGCTTGAAATGCTTTGATATTTTAACCCATGATAGAGGATGACATTTTAAGCATAATGGCGTTGGAATTTTGATTTTTCGAATTTCCAATAATTTTCTAGCAATTTCTGACTGAATCTGACGAGAAATTCAATTTAAAAATGCTCCAGCATTTAAAAAATTCGTTTCCACCTCAGAAAATTCATAATATCCATTCTTGACATGTGGTTAAAATTTCATAGCAAAATTCCTTTGGGAAGTTACTTAGTTAAAATATCGAAAAATCTTACTTTTACTAGATTCTCTTTATCTTTAAGAAAGTCTATATAAGGGGATAGGTTTTTGGATAAAATGAGAACTTCATATGCTCAAGAACCCTAGAGAGTCAGAAAACACGGCTTCCTCTCTCTCTCTCACGTTTTCCAACACCCGGCCACCCAAATCATACTGAAAATCCCCCGAAATCATCATCTAAACACGTTTTCCAATTCCCAAAGCACCAATAACCATTAAAACCTCACAAAAACACCACCAACACGTGAAGAACAGCAAGAACAACCAACAACCAGAAGCTTGGTTCGAAGTCCTTTCGGGTTTGCCATCAACGGAGCGCTCAACGAATCCCGGTGTGAAGAAACGTTGTGAATCCGAGGTAAAACAGGTAGGAACTCAGTTTCCCTAATTCTCCACGGTATTATCTGTCTTGCCTCGAAATTTGAACTCAAACTAACCTTCGTAGGCTTCTGTATTGCTGTTTATTTGAGTCTCTGTCAGATAACTTGTTTGCTAAGTTTCGTGCTTAATTCGAATTCAAATTGAAAACTTTCAATCACTAACGTCTTGTAAATCTTTCAGGCTTCACACCCATAAAATTTGAGCTCAAAACACCCTCGGGAACCTTCTGAAAACCCCTGTCCGTGGGTGGTCCGTGACCTCGGACCCATGGTCCGGGACCTCGGACGCGTTGTCCGAGACCACGGACACCCACGGACGGCGGCGGGATTTTAAATTTTAAAAACTTAGGTTTTTCTAATAATGTCCGGGCCCACGGACAGCCTGTCCGTGGCCCCGGACTTTGAAATTTTTTGTTTTCCTTTAACTTCGACTTTTCTGCGTAATTAGGTTAACTGGGGTCCGAGGGTTCGGACATTAGGTCCGTGGCCACGGACAGAATCAAAATTCGACCTATTTCTGCCCCCGAAACCCTAGTTTAGGTAATTTCACTTTTCACTTTTATTTCTGTCAAAAAATGCTAAAAACACAAAAAAACAGAAGCTCGCGCACTTAGGTTAAAACGACTCGTAATAAGCCGTGAATAAACTGAGTAGAGGAAAAACGACCTAGGAAGGGTAATGAAAGTAATTGAACCCTAATTAAGTCGAATATCAAGCCCCCGAACCCGAACTCTCCTTTCCTAATTTGATCTAGGTTAAAATTAGGTGGCGACTCATAATAGGTTCCAGTGAGCTAGCTTAGGTTTTAATAATTATTGTTATATGACATAGTTATTAATCTTAGGCTATAAGTGGACCTAAAACCCGTTTAGATCCTAATCAGCTTTAATCAACATAGGATAGGGTTTAAAATCGAGGCTCACAGACTGGCGACTCTGCTGGGGATAAATTCTTAATTTTAACTTGTTTAATTTTAAGAAAGAGGGCTTAACTTGAAAATGCTTATTTATGGCTTTATTACATTGTTTGTTTACTTTTGTGCGCAATTAAATTTCTGTACTTTTGCATCATATGAGAGCGAGGGTCCACATAAACCGATTCACCCCGGGACCCGTTTGAGGGTCCCCTGTCAGGGACTCACACCTTTTAGGTGATGTGAATAAGCGGGGGAAAAGAGGAGGGTGTCGTCTAACCACATCCCCTTAATACCTGGGCTTTAGCCCCAAGCGTTTTCCTGGCAGTGTCCTTACCAAGCCCAATGTTTGGTCATTCAAAGACCCGGCCGTAGACGCACACTTAATAGTGATGTGAAAAAAGTGGGGAAGCCCAAAGAGAATAGCGTGCAAGCCCTATTCCTTTGTGGTGACCTGGGCCCAAGCCCCAAGCACCTCTCCGGATCGATCCATACCCAAATTGATTTAACCGTCAAGTGAGGACATGTTGAATTTGTGTGGGCCTTGTCTGCTTGTATGATCGGCCCACTTCCCAGCCTAGAGATTGATAGGAACTTCTCCTACGTCAACCTAGCCCAACCCGAATCGGCAGCACCATGTGTTTGCGGCCCAGAGGCCCCGTTTAGTTTAATTTGAGAGTCGTTTGGGCTTTGGCCCAAAAGCCTAGACTTAGGTGATTTCTCTTTCGGCCCAACTTGAATTATCGATTTAGTTCTAGGCCCATGAAAATAAATCCACCTAAAGCATTCCACGAAATTCCATCAGGCCTCTTCGTTTCAAGGCCCATTCTGGTGTAGGAAAGCTTTTAACTCGGGCTTTGGCCCAATTTTCTAGGTTTAGGTGTCATCTTTTAGGCCTAATCAGAATTACTTGACTCAAACAAGCTCTAAATTAGAACGCCATCTTACCAAGTACTCCTTCTTGGCCCAGAACTTCAGTCCGTTCCTCTTTTATTTCCTGACAGATAGTATTTTGAAAACAGGTAAGCTGTCATCACAAGCATGGAGGGAAAAGGAAGGCCAGTTACAACGGAGGATAGAATGGCAGAGATAGAGCTTAGGCTAAAAGCCATGGAGGAAGCCGTAGAAGAGTTGAGAAACAGGATCAACTCTCGGGATGCGGGCTTTCTTGGGGCCGCTAATACAAGAGAGAATGGTCGAGCTGAACTAGAGGCCATGATGGCTGCTATGGAACGGAGACATGGTGCTGTCAGGGATGCCATGGAGTCGAACTACATCGCAGCAATCGAGGAAATGAAGGCAAAGGCCCTTTCCCTGGAGGCCAGACGTCAAGCTCAGGATGGACTAGTGGGTAGGCTTCTTGGCTCTCTTCACGACCGCATTAAAATCGGCTCCTGTGGAGCCCAAGGATTGCAAGGGAATGTCGAGGAGATTGCCGCAGAACTCAGAACGACAATTGAGAAGATAGAACCGGACAATGAGACAACAGCTTGCATCCAAAGTTGCACCCGGAAAAGGTCTAGGCAGCATGAGGCGAATGCCGGTCAAAGAGAACCAGGTTGGATCATTGGAGCAGTTGAACCACCCCGACAGAGCTACCGTCGGAGAGAGTTTTCAGACATTGGCCAACCATTAAGCCAGACATTTGCAATGCTCCAGGAACGAAACATGCTACAGCCTCTCACTCCCCGACCTGGGGACCCTCAAAAAGGAAGGAATCTAAGTCAGTTCTGTTGGTACCACCAATTACCCGGCCATGATACCAATGCTTGCAAGGCTTTGAGACACGCGATCCAAGATCTCATCGATCAAGGGCATCAATTTCAAGGACATGGGGGTGTAGGCAGGGCATCCATGCCCGAGTCTTATTAGAGTTTGTAGTCTTTAAGTACTGTTTTGCTTTTCAATTAGGTAGATTTCTTTTATTAGTCACCTTTTGGCTTTCATAGTAGTTAGTCCCCTTTACTATTCTTGGTAGCTCTCCCGAGTTTGTAGTTTCCAACGTTATTTTTACATTGAATAATACATGGTTCCATTTTCATAATTTCCATGCAAAGTATTTTCCAATCAAAACAAAAAAAGGCAACCTCATCGCTCCGTCCATACTCATTACAACTCCTCGTACAAATACCACCTGCATCATATACACCCCATGTGTCTCACCACTCCACTTTCTCAACATTTCACCGAATACATAAAACCAAAAATTTGCTCCACTAGATCACCCCATCACCACTCACCATTGTTATTCCACACAACCACTTTCCACAAAAAACTTGGGCATTCTAAGGCTTATCAAAAAGGAAACCCCGCAACGATACTGGGGGCAATCTGAGTTAAGGAGCGATAATGTTTATTTCTTTTGTTTAAATGCGCAAACAAGTCTCTGAGTGAACATTTCGCGAGAGTGCCTTGAGCGGTAAAACCAAGAGCGAAAGAGCGTGTCACTTTTACACGGCTCCAGAGAGGTCACATTCAAAAGTGAGGCAAACGGCATGACTCCGACCGAAGGAGATAATTTGTAAATTTACGCTTAAACCTGTGAAAAGTAACAAAGAACGGATACACAACTATTAGGGATGACGAAGCATCTAGGTACAGCACCACACAGCCAAAAGCCTGTGAACCCAAACATTAAACCCTAGGCACCCCCGCTGAGCTTTTCGTGTATATCCTCTTTACAACACTACGAACTCCACAAACGAGCCCGCCAATGATGAATAACTGACCCGGTGACCAAAGGAAGCAAGGAGCCCCGACTTCCGAACAACAACTTCACAAGTCCAAAGAAGCAAAACCGCTACCAGCATGACAAAGCGATCCGCAAATGGTCCCAAAGTGACACAGGATCCAAATGAGCTAACATTAAAAACAGCTCTCGAAGTTCAAAACCGGGAAACACAAGAACCCCGAAGGAAAGAAATCAAAGAAAGGCAACCTGAAAAGCCTCGAAGAAATCAAAATTGGAAGAAGAAAGAAGATGCAAGGAACAATCCAAAACTCCCAAGTCCCAAGATCATAAGCAAAAGTCATCACGAAATAGCCAAACGACTTCAAGGCAAAGAAGACAAGTCCAAGAGGCGGTGCAAGTTGCAGCTTTGGTCACCCTTAAAGCTCCACATATCCTAAACATTCCGCTATTATCCTATTGTCATTCATCACACCCCATGGCCACGCTATAAGCCCAAAAGACTTCCGACTTAGTAGTTGTGTATCCGATCATGTGGAAGTAACAGGTTGAACACGTAAATCCAACAAATGTCAAATTCAATGGTTGAGAAGTTGTGACTGTAAGTGAGAAACGAGTGCAAACACCAAACACGCCAGTGTAGGTTAGGAAGCACCACATCAAAGCATAAGCCTCGACCCTGCAAGGATGAGATTTGTTCGCGTGTTTAATCAAAGAAAATACTGGGGGCAATTGATCGTTCCGATCAATTGCCATGAGCTCTAACTCAGATCGTCCTAAGGAAAAATACTGGGGGCAATGGTTGGTTCCAACAATTGCCATGACAACACCAATTGAAACCTAAAGCTTGAGCACCACCATCCCACCACAGGCATAAACCCTATCTCCACATTCAAACACCTTCAGGCCCGCCCTAAGCCCTATCTTCACACTCAACACTCATAGGCTCGTCATGAGCCCCACCATCTCCAGATTTGACACAAACCCTAATCCTTCTACATCCATTTGGACCCATCATACATTTTACTCACTTTCACTTAGAACCAACCTCTAGGCTCGTCATAAGACCTAGAACTACCCTTTAGGCTCGTCATAAGACCTAGTTGCATTCCTTTAGGCTCGTCATAAGACCTAGAACTATCCTTTAGGCTCGTCATAAGACCTAGAACTACCCTTTAGGCTCGTCATAAGACCTAGTTGCATTCTCTTAGGCTCGTCATAAGACCTAGATCCATTCCTTAGGCTCGTCATAAGACCTAGTTGCATTCCTTTAGGCTCGTCATAAGACCTAGAACTATCCTTTAGGCTCGTCATAAGACCTAGAACCTCCCTTTAGGCTCGTCATAAGACCTAGATCCATCTTTAGGCTCGTCGTAAGACCTAGTTGCTTTCCCTTAGGCTCGTCATAAGACCTAGTTGCATTCCCTTAGGCTCGTAGTAAGACCTAGCATTACCTTTTAGCTTACCCACTCTCATCAAACACATTCATTCATCTCATTCATATAGGCTCGTCATAAGACCTAGTTGCATTATCCAGGCGCGTCACAAGACCTGGCGACAGAAAGTTGGCGAGGTGATGGCAATAAATCCTCCTTTTGCGATGTCAACTTATTTTTGGGATCAACGAATGGTGGGCAAAGGCAATAAGTCCCCAGGGTTTTTACCAGGAGTTATCCCTGCACACCGGCTTGGGGGGCGATGGCAATAAGTCCACATTGGGTCCAGCCAGGAGCATCGACATGGGTTTCGGTCCCCCTGAAGCATCCGAGCATCATCAGCATCATCAGCATCATCGGCATCATCAACATCATCGGCATTATCATCAGCATCAGCATCATTTGCATCATTAGCATTTCAGCATTCTTGCATTTGCATCCAGTTTTCACACCCTAGGCAGTCAACGCCTTAGAATAGCTTGACATCATTTTCTTCACTTTAGGTGGTCAGCGCCTTAGAATAGCTCGACAGCACATCATCATTTCAGGTAGTCAGCGCCTTAGAATAGCTCGACATCATTTTCATCACTTTAGGTGGTCAGCGCCTTAGAATAGCTCGACAGCATATCATCATTTCAGGTAGTCAGCGCCTTAGAATAGCTCGACATCATTTTCATCATTTTAGGTAGTCAGCGCCTTAGAATAGCTCGACAATGCTTTGTATTTTGGGTAGTCAGCGCCTTAGAATAGCTCGACAACGCTTTGTAGTTTAGATGGTCAGCGCCTTAGAATAGCTCGACAATGTTTGTAGCTTAGGTAGTCAGCGCCTCCGAATAGCTGGGCATCGTTAACCCGGTTTCATACAACGTGGAGGATTCTGTGGGGTCCAAAATTTTGGGGCACCACTCAAGCATCAACCAGACTTTTCACGTTCGTTACAAAGTCCAGTTGACGGGGGGCAATCTGTTATACCCAAAATTTTGACCCCCTGGCTGAGGTCTACGAGGTTGTGAGAGCCATCTCCATCAAACAGTAAGAGACTCCGGCCCGATCGGCGTGTTCCAGGGCCTGAGGAGCAGTTTCGTCATTGTCAGGGGCGTTTTCGTAATTTTTAAGGCTTCTGAGTTCTCCTATAGGCTTTCTCTCTCCTCCAAAGGGTGCCCAAATCAGCTTGAAATGCTTTGATATTTTAACCCATGATAGAGGATGACATTTTAAGCATAATGGCGTTGGAATTTTGATTTTTCGAATTTCCAATAATTTTCTAGCAATTTCTGACTGAATCTGACGAGAAATTCAATTTAAAAATGCTCCAGCATTTAAAAAATTCGTTTCCACCTCAGAAAATTCATAATATCCATTCTTGACATGTGGTTAAAATTTCATAGCAAAATTCCTTTGGGAAGTTACTTAGTTAAAATATCGAAAAATCTTACTTTTACTAGATTCTCTTTATCTTTAAGAAAGTCTATATAAGGGGTAGGTTTTTGGATAAAATGAGAACTTCATATGCTGAAGAACCCTAGAGAGTCAGAAAACACGGCTTCCTCTCTCTCTCTCACGTTTTCCAACACCCGGCCACCCAAATCATACTGAAAATCCCCCGAAATCATCATCTAAACACGTTTTCCAATTCCCAAAGCACCAATAACCATTAAAACCTCACAAAACACCACCAACGTGAAGAACAGCAAGAACAACCAACAACCAGAAGCTTGGTTCGAAGTCCTTTCGGGTTTGCCATCAACGGAGCGCTCAACGAATCCCGGTGTGAAGAAACGTTGTGAATCCGGAGGTAAAACAGGTAGGAACTCAGTTTCCCTAATTCTCCACGGTATTATCTGTCTTGCCTCGAAATTTGAACTCAAACTAACCTTCGTAGGCTTCTGTATTGCTGTTTATTTGAGTCTCTGTCAGATAACTTGTTTGCTAAGTTTCGTGCTTAATTCGAATTCAAATTGAAAACTTTCAATCACTAACGTCTTGTAAATCTTTCAGGCTTCACACCCATAAAATTTGAGCTCAAAACACCCTCGGGAACCTTCTGAAAACCCCTGTCCGTGGGCGGTCCGTGACCTCGGACCCATGGTCCGGGACCTCGGACGCGTTGTCCGAGACCACGGACACCCATGGACGGCGGCGGGATTTTAATTTTAAAAACTTAGGTTTTTCTAATAATGTCCGGGCCCACGGACAGCCTGTCCGTGGCCCCGGACTTTGAAATTTTTTGTTTTCCTTTAACTTCGACTTTTCTGCGTAATTAGGTTAACTGGGGTCCGAGGGTTCGGACATTAGGTCCGTGGCCACGGACAGAATCAAAATTCGACCTATTTCTGCCCCCGAAACCCTAGTTTAGGTAATTTCACTTTTCACTTTTTTTCTGTCAAAAAATGCTAAAACACAAAAAAACAGAAGCTCGCGCACTTAGGTTAAAACGACTCGTAATAAGCCGTGAATAAACTGAGTAGAGGAAAAACGACCTAGGAAGGGTAATGAAAGTAATTGAACCCTAATTAAGTCGAATATCAAGCCCCCGAACCCGAACTCTCCTTTCCTAATTTGATCTAGGTTAAAATTAGGTGGCGACTCAGAATAGGTTCCAGTGAGCTAGCTTAGGTTTTAATAATTATTGTTATATGACATAGTTATTAATCTTAGGCTATAAGTGGACCTAAAACCCGTTTAGATCCTAATCAGCTTTAATCAACATAGGATAGGGTTTAAAATCGAGGCTCACAGAGTAATGATGGACATTTAGCCATTCAAAACTATTTACAAGAAATTTTTCAAAAATGTGCTCTTAAGACTCCTTAAAGCATATTTTGTGTTTTAACTTGTTTCCAAGCTTGGTTTTCCTTGGTAATCGGTTTAATATGTTCATTAATATATAAATAAGGTCTTGGTAAGCTCATTAGGTCTTAACCAAGCTTATCCCAGCTTAGAGAATATTTTGGCCCTAATTGGCTTTAAGGTATTTATTGATGTTTTCTATGGTTTAAATTGTTCTCTAATGTTCTAAGACTCTTTTTAGTCTTAATATACCATATTTTAATGTTTAAAAACATACTAAGGTTGGGGTATTTCAATCACCCCCCTTAAAAGAACTTTGTCCCCAAGTTCATACTTCCCACATATCTTAAATATTAGAACACGAGAACACATATAAACAATACTTCCATAACAACATCAATAAATACTTACATAGCACCGGACACAAGGTCCAAACAACATAACATCATTCAGACACAACGGTCTGTAACATAACAACATAACACATAAACAATGTATCCGAATACATGTCGCACACACATAACCAAAACGGCTCTCCCCTTTAAAATAGGGGTACGCCCCGTACCCTATACATACAAATACTAAGAAGTAAACAACGACGGGTACTTCGCCTTCATCTTATCTTCCAGCTCCAAGTGGCCTCCTCGACGTCCTGGTTAGACCAGAGAACCTTCACCAGTCTCACATGAAATACATCATGTACCTTGCCCAGCTCGGCGGGTAAATCAAGTTTGTAAGCTACCGGGCCGATCCGCTCCGTCACAACATATGGCCCCACATATTTCGGGCTCAACTTGCCTTTCTGGCCAAACGAAACACTCCCTTCATGGGGGATACTCTCAGAAATACCTGATCGCCCACGGCGAACTCAGGTCACGTCTGCGCACATCGGCGTATGATTTCTGCCTATCCTGAGCTGACTTCATGTTAGCCCAGATCTGTCGTACCTCTGCTTGTACTTGTTCCAGATACTCTGGTCCTATAATGACATCTCACTCGACTCATCCCAGCATAATGGCGTGCGGCATGGTCTACCGTATAATGCCTGAAGGGAGACATCTTGATCGAAGCATGGTAACTGTTGTTGTAGCTAAACTCGATCAGATGTAACTTGTCAATCAGCTGGTCTGAAAGTCAAGTGCACAAGCACGTAACATATCTTCAAGTGTCTGGATAGTGCGCTCACTCTGACCATCTGTCTGTGGGTGGAACACTGTACTTAGCATCAGCTCGGTACCAAGCGCTTCCCGTGTGGATTTCCAGTACCTCGAGAGGAATCTGGTATCCCTATCAGACACGATAGTCTTCGGTACCCCATGGTGCCGAACAATCTCTCTATCAAAGAGCTCTGCAAGTCTTGCCACTTTCCAAGTGTCCTTCATCGGAATGAATCGGGCCACCTTGGTCAGTCGGTCAACAACAACCCAAATCATATTCAGACCTCCCCTTGTAGGCGGAAGCCCTACTACGAAGTCCATAGAAATGTCATGGAACTTCCACTCAAGCACTGGCATTGGCTGTACCATACCACCAGGCCGTCGGTGCTCAAACTTGACCTTCTGACAAGTGAGACACCTCAACACATAATCGTTCACATCCTTTTTCATTCCAGTCCACCAAAAAAAACGTTTCATACCCTTATACATTTTTGAAGCTCCGGGGTGAATCGAAGTCGTAGAACAATGGGATTCACTCAGTATGCGCTCCTTCAGCTCAGCGCTACTCCTCGGAATACACAGTCGGCCATTAAGCCTAATCAGGTCATCATCGTGGAGTCGGAAGTCGTACTTCTGACCCTCGAATGTGCCATCAATAAGCTTCTGCCTGATCTCCAACATGTACTGATCCGTCATCTGAGCACTCCGCACCTCTTCAACCAAGCTAGTATGAGAGACTAGCGAATGGAGAGAGTGTGCTCGGCGACTAAATGCGTCAGCTACCACATTTGCCTTACCCTCTTTATACTGCAGATTGATGTCGTAGTCGTTTAGAAACTCGACCCACCTTCTTTGTCTCATGTTCAACTCCTTCTGAGTGAACAAGTACTTTAAACTCTTGTGGTCAGAATAAATTGTCACACTTACCCCCATACAAGTGATGTCGCCATATCTTCAGGTGAAGACAATGGCACCCAATTCTAAATCGTGGGTAGGGTAGTCTCTTCAGCTTCTTCAGCTGTCGGGAGGCGTATGCTACGACCTTCCCGTGTTGCATCAACACACAACCCATACCTCTGCCTGATGCGTCGCAATAGACCTCAAAACCATCTGGACCGTCTGGTAAAGTTAGGACTGGTGCATATGTCAGAGCATCCTTGAGCCTCTGAAAAGAACTCTCACAGCTATCTGTCCACTCGAATGGAGCATCCTTCTTCATCAAGGAAGTCATCGGCTTCGAGACACTGGAGAAGTCCTTCACAAACCTCCTATAATAACCTGCCAGACCGAGGAAGCTCCGGATGTCGGTAACTGTCTTCGGCCTAGGCCAGGTGCGCACTGCATCAATCTTTGCCGGATCAACAGCGATCCCGGCTTCAGAAATCACATGGCCAAGAAAAGATACTTGGTTCAACCAAAATTCACACTTTGAAAATTTAGCATACAAATGATTCTTTCTCAATGTTTGCAACACACTTCTCAGGTGGCTTTCGTGCTCACCCCTCGATTTCGAGTACACAAGAATATCGTCGATGAAGACTACCACTGACTTGTCCAACTGATCTTGGAACAAGCTGTTCATTAAGTCCATGAACTTGGCTGGTGCATTGGATAAACCAAACGACATAACCGTAAACTCATAATGTCCATATCTGGTTCTGAATGCGGTCTTCTCAATGTCACTCTCACGGATGGCAATCTGATGGTATCCGGATCGTAGATCTATCTTGGAGAATACTGATGCTCCTTTCAACTGATCAAATAAGTCGTCGATGCGTGGTAAAGGGTAACGGTTCTTCACCGTAACTGCATTCAGCTCTCGATAGTCAATACACAGGCGGAGGCTACCGTCCTTCTTATTCACGAAGAGGACCGGCGCTCCCCATGGTGAAACGCTAGGGCGAATAAACCCCTTGTCGAGTAGGTCTCTCAGCTGCTCCTTGAGCTCAGTCATCTCTGCTGGAGCCATACGATAGGGCGCCTTCGCAATTGGTCCGGTGCCCGGAACCAAATCAATCTCAAACTCAACTTCCCGTGCTGGCGGCATGCCCGGCAGTTCCTTGGGAAATACATCAGGAAACTCCGACACTACCGGCACATCAGGACTAAACTCTGGGTCTCTCTCAATGTCCTGGACATAGCAGAGGTATACATCATTCCCTCGTCGTAACTCACGATACATGGCCATGGCGGTGATGATCTAAGTCGAAGGCTCCCTGGGCCTCTGGCGGTAAGATATGGTAACCCCAGACGGACTCCGAAGAAGCAGACGATGCTCGGCACACAGGATTCTGCCCTTGTACCGCTCCAACCAGTTCATCCCGACAATCACATCAAAACCAAGTCCCTCGAACTCTATCAAGTCGATCGGAAACTCTTCATCTCTGATTCGTACAACAACATCTCGGTGGTAGCGGGTACACCTGATCCGCTCTTTTGACGGGAGAGTGACTAGGAAGTCTGGCATCTCATCACCGTCTAACCCCAGCCTCTTCGCAAAAGATAGCGAAACAAATGTATGTGAGGCTCCGGAGTCGAACAAGATCGAAGCGTCCACGCCATTGACTGGAAAGGTACCGGTGAGGATTGTGCCGCTCTTGCCGGCTTCTGTCTCATTGCAGACACTCAGTATACCTCCCGTTCCGAGTGCACAGCCTAATTCATTGGCAAACTAATAAGCATTTGGTAACAACATGGTTGACATACTTCAACAACTCCACTTTATTCATTAACACACTCGTCTTACAACATTCGTTGGTTTACACTGTTGACATAACTAACACATACAACATCCTTAACATACACTGGTTTAACACATTACATGATTATACAAGGCTTTAAAACTATCTGAAGGTCAAATTCAAACGTCCGGGTTTCATGTGTGTGGCATTGATCACTGCCGATGGTGCGGTATTCAATTTGATCTTCTTGATGCCATGATATAGCATCCTTGACTGCCCACCCATGATTAGTACATCTCCTGATTTCAACACTAGCTTCTTCGCGAGATCAGCACGCTTCTGCTCGCCGTACACAAACACTGCAGTGTCACCAATGGACCAAGACACCACGAGTACTCCCTTACTTAGAGACTCGGGTGACTCGTTCTTATCTTGGTGTAACCCTAACCGTCCACCTTTCTGGTAGAAGTTCACAATACATAAATCCGCTTTAACACTTGGTATTGAATCTGATTCAACTTGCTGAGCAATTCCCACGGCGTGGTTAACGACCGCATGGAACTCCTCAGGTATCCTTGGTACAGTTGCTCCATCTTCAGCTCGTACTTCTTGATATGTCTTGGTGTAAGGGTTCCAGTCCTTACCCATGCACATCATCTTCAATTTCATCTTCGATCCACTCGAGTATTCGGGTGTGTAGAAACCTCCAGGTGCTGCTCCCAGTTCGCTGCATCGTCGGATAATGTGGATTTGTGCTTCCGGTGTCAGGTATCCATTTAAGAGTATCATACCTGGTTGGATGACCTGACATTGCTCCATTGGAAAGTCGGTGATGTTGATGGTGGTCTCTTCAGGGTTTGGTGTGGGTGGGATTGGATAGCAAATATTGAAGGTTACTAAGTTTTCAAATTACCTAATTAGGTGTCCTCACATTATACTTTAACTGTTTACTTACATGGTTGTTTACTTAGCCTTATTAACACACATGCATGAAATGCGGTATGCAATCACTTATTTCATTCAACAATTTAGGTGGTACCTGGTCTAGTAGAGGGCCCTGGCGCCTCAGACCGGTCCACCACATTCAGGGGCCTTGCCGGATCCCGATCCCTTCCCTTCTGGGAATCTATGTACCTCTGATCTGGGGGTGGCTGATTCGCCATCTTCGGGCCATCGGTGGTCACGGTGGCCTTACCCTTCCACTGCCCCTTAGGCCTGTAGTTTCTGCTATTCGGGTTCTGCCAGCACTCGTAGTCGCGGTGCCCCATCTTCTTGCAGTATCGGCACTGCACATCATTGCCCTTGCAGTCCTTGCCGGGGTGGTCTCCGTTACACCACTTACAGTAATAGTGGTGCTCCGGTCCAGAGCCCGTGCTAGCTGCTAACACATCACACACTCAGCACATACTTCACAAAATAGCAACACACACTAGAATTCGGCATTCGAATTTTATTAATTACCCTTGGGTGGGTAAGAGCATAAGGGCTTGGCCGCATATGCGTAGGTGAGCTGCAGAGGCTCCTCAGCAGTGGTGGTCTGGGCCTGGCCCTTGCCACCCTGTTGCTGTCCTTTCTGGGACTGGGGGTATGGCTTCTTCTTCTTTCCTCCCCCGTGCCCTGGCGTGCTTTGGCCCTCGCTCGTGGCCTTGCGCTTAAGCGCATTCTCCTCGTCCCTCAGACGGACGGTGATCTCAACAATTGCAGCGGCATGATAGCACTCCTATATTTAGGGTGTTAGTTATGCCCCGCAATTCAAACTCACAATTACATTAACACACTGCACACACTTATTCACTTCATACTGTAGTTTTACCTGCAAAGTATACCCGCTTGGCCCCATACCGTAGCGTAGGCGGTAGCTCAATCCGTTGTAGAAACGGTTCACTAAGATCCGGTCTGAGTAACCCAGATCCGGCAGCAGATTGATAAGTTCGATGAAAGCGGTGTAGTACTCATCAACCGTCATCTTATCCCCTTGCCTCAAGTTGTCGAGCTCTAGGCGCTTGGCCTCTTGCACATGGATCGGGTAGTACTTGGCTCGCAGCAGGGCCGTGTACTCCCTCCACTGGAAGGTAGGATCACCAACTCTGCCCTCCCTTACCAGCTTCCACCAACTCTGAGCCAATCCCTTCAAGTAGTAAGCGGCTAGTCGAACCTTGGCACCAGCAGGAACATCCAAGGTCTCGAAAGCGGTCTCCATCTCAGAGATGTACGCCTCCAGCTTACTAGGGTTGGTCTCCCCACTGAATGACGGGGGTCTCAAATCCGCCAACGCCTTGACCCAATTGGTCTCGCACGGCTGTGGTTGCGGTTATGGCCCTTGTTGACCCACTCCGCCTTGCTACTGCTGCATCGCAGCTACCAACTGCGGGACCATCTGGGCTACGGCGGCCGCTACAGCGTCGGCCATGACTTGCGCCGTAGGGTTCTCTCCCTGGTTCCCGGTATCACCAGTACCGCGTCCGCGGCCTCTACCTCGTGGTCTACCTGACATCTGAATTCACATGAACATTTATTAGCACTGTGCTTGCACACTTATCAGTCCAACGATTGTAACATCTTCCCGACAATAAGGTATCTCCACACTTAGTTAATGGTTAACCTTCTCATAACTGTTCACTGAGGTAACTATGGTTAGGTTTCCTAACTCGGTATATTCCTAAGCTCGGTATTCTAGCCATCAGAGTGAAGTATACCACTTTTTGTAACACCCCTACTACGCACTTAATCAATACTTGAAATCGCAGCGGAATTAAACAACTAAATAATAACTAAACGATTCGGTGCTACAACGCCGTTAACCACCCACGTGGTCAACAAGGCAGAATAAATACAAGCGTACCGGTCTGATGATCAGACTCCCGAGCATAGAACTAATAACCTTTAATACATAAACATAATACCGAGTTTGTAACTACATCCATATCTGTAAACTGTACACCACAAACTGTCACTATGAACTGTCAACGACCGTCACTGTAATACAACAGTACCAAAATATATCACCGCGGGAGCACAGGCGCATCCCGGGCTAAACCTCCAAAAATAACCAAAGTATTCCTACAACCTAGGATCTATAGCCATTCCGCTTCCTCGATCCTCATCCTGCAATAAAAATATGGAGCCCCCGAGGGGGTCAGCAACCCTTGGCTGGTATGGTTAACGCGCAGCCCATCAGCTACCGGGATACGCGCAACTAATTGTCATGATGACATGGCATTCATTTTAAACATACAACATATATATATATATATATATATATATATATATATATATATATATATATATATATATATATATATATCATAGCAAGAGTATTGCATACAACATCACACATAACATACAAGAACGAATCCTGTTAGGAAGCGAACCAACACAATTAGTTCCCATTGAGAGCCTAGAGAATGTTGCCAAACTCATGCTAGGCTCGTTACATAACTCGTTACCGCCCTGTTAGATTGAACGATTAACTTAACACAAGGTGCCTCGGATATAGTGACCCAAGCACACCGAACAAAACATAGTATGCCCCTGTGGCCCGACGTGAGTCAGTAAAATAGTCTTGGTTAAGCTAAAGGGAAGGTTGGAAACCAAAATGGAAGAACAACCATAACATACAAAGAGAATCGAACCGGTTATGACATCGACTCCCATACTCACATGCGTGGCCGGAGCAGACCGGACTCCTCACTCCCCCGTTAGCACTTGTTAGAAGTTCAACATCGAACTCAACAAACAATCACATACAAGTGGTTAAGTCTTGTTAGACACACACAAGGGAATGGAGTCACACTTAACAATACAATAATATTTAACAACAGTAAACTCATTACATGACTTAAGTCTTACAAGGTCATAAACACACAGAAAACAAACAACACACAAGCCGGTGTAAACCGGTAGGCAACAGACCGCAAGAAAACCATACCTTGGTCCTTGCTTCGACTGGTTTCCACCTTTGGAGAATCCTATACACATTTAGTAACGTCGGTTAATTTAACGTACTAGTTCGTTGATAACTTATTACTTTACATTTCTAGTTATTTTACTTTCACATTTTATTATAACTTTTCACCTTCTAAATTGTCATTATACACACCTAACATGCCTTAGACAAACTTATAACATCATTACTTACTAATCCCCATCCTTAGACATCATTATTTAATCTTAAATTTAACTTTTAAAGTGGTCCGGGACTTGGTCCCCAATTAAGGTCCCGGACCGTGTCATTGTAAAACTCTCGGGCTGATTTCAGGTAGTGGTCCGGGACTCCGTACAGGTCCTATGTCCCGGACCAATGTAGGCAAAAACTCTCGGGTTGTTTTTATGGGGTGGTCCGGGACTTCATACAAATCCTAGGTCCCGGACCAATATAAGCAAATTCTCTCGGGGGTAAAACAGGGGGTGGTCCGGTACTTCTTACATAACCTAAGTACCGGACCAAGGTTGTGTAAGAATCCTCGGCCCCTTTTAATGCATGGTCCGGGACATTATCCAAGACCTAAGTCCCGGACCACTGCTACATATTTACATTTTGAACATTTTCTAAGTCTTGTTGCAATGGTTCTCCTTACCCATTAAATGTATAACCTTCCCAAATGATCTTAGGTATATTCTAATGCCAAAATATCATCTTAAACACACCTAGTTCCTTGTCTAACTTGTTACTCAATTTTCTCTTAAAATTCACCAACACTTGTAACATTTCTTACAAGGTTTCTAAATGGTGTTTCTCACCTATGATAATCACTATCCCAAAATGCTTTCTCCTCACCATAACATCATCTCTCAAGCATCTTTTATTAACAACCTAAACTTCTAGTTGATGTCTAGGTCCTTTTTGTTTCCTAGAACACCTAAGACATTACTTCTCCTCTAGTAAAATACCTAAACATTTCTAACACTTCCTAGTTCACCCAAATCTTATTTAAACACTTAGAACTTCTTGTACATTACCTAAATTTTGACATGAACTCTCCTAAAACATTACTAAACCAAAACACACTGTTTTCACCATTAAACAATCAAGAACACTAAAATCCATCAAGAACATTCTTGTACACAAAACTTCACTCATTTAACACTACATCACAATATAGTGCATAATTTAAATTGCTTGGCACTTAGGCCCTTAAATAGCATGACTCTTAGGCCCTTAAGATGCATAAATCATAAACACTAAATTTCCCACATTATATTTGCCTTTGACCTGCAATTACACCCAACAATACATATGCCTTTTACTAAGCCCTTGAGAGTATTTTTCTAAGTCAATTACCATTGGTTCCTTAAGTAGTTTTAATAAGCAATATAAGCTCATTTCCCCTAAGACATTAAACTACATTAGGTTAGCATATTTACCTCTTTTCCTCACAACTTCTTTCTTGTTTCCTTGTTTAAAATCGGTAAGGGTGTTTGATTGCTTGTCAACTTCTAAACAATATACAAATAATGAAATGAGTATACAAGCTTTATATTTCATCTCCTTGTAAACCCTAGATACATATTGTCTTAGAACATTTAGATGATTGTTTTACCTTGGATATGAAAGAGAGTTGGATATGTAGCAAGAGAGGACTCCACCAAGCCCTTGGAAGATTCAAATGAAGCTAGAATAAAGCAATATAAAGGACACTATCAATGGTGATTCTCGGTCAACATCAAAACAAGAAGGAAATGGAGTTTTTATTTGAGTTTCCTTACCTAGAAGCAAAGGAGAACAATAATATGTAAAAAGATGAGCTCAAGCTCCTCCCATGGAGATTCCTCTTGGCACCGAAATTGAGCTCTTGGAATTTTGAGAAGACAAGGTTGAAGAGCTTGATGAGACTAAGAGAATGGTGGTCTTTGTTTTTGATTTGGTAAAGAGAGCTAGGAGATATAAGTGGTCAAAGATGGAGAATGGTGTGAGAGCTGCTGGAAACCGATGGAGAGAGGAGGAAGATGAAGTTGGAGACGGTGGGAATGCAAGAGAAATGAGAGAATGAGTTTGAAGTTGCTTTTGGAAGATATTAAGTAGTAAAGCAAATAGTAACTTGCTTTATCATTTGTTATTTATTTGTTAACTTACAAGGTGGTGACTCACCTCATAAAAACCGGCCCCCATTAGTCATCTAGGGGTGTTTTAGTCTTTGTTGACCATTTAACTTACTTATATAGACTTATGTTATAAACTTGCTTATTTTAGTTACTATTCACAAAAACAAGGCACATTGTTGTGAAATTTTTGATTTCCCATTGATTTAGACTTCCTAATGTGATACTAAGTAGTACACATGTTAATTAAAGAGTAATGATGGACATTTAGCCATTCAAAACTCATTTACAAGACAATTTTTCAAAAATGTGCTTTAAGACTCCTTAAAGCACATTTTGTGTTTTAACTTGTTTTCAAGCTTGGTTTTCCTTGGTAATCGGTTTAATATGTTCATTAATATATAAATAAGGTCTTGGTAAGATCATTAGGTCTTAACCAAGCTTATCCCAAGCTTAGAGCACATTTTGGCCCCAATTGGCTTTAAGGTATTTATTTGCGTTTTCTATGGTTTAAATTGTTCTCTAATGTTTCTAAGACTCTTTTTAGTCTTAATATACCATATTTTAATGTTTAAACAACATGCTAAGGTTTGGGGTATTTCACTGATGATGGTGGGTTGGGTTTCAGGAGTGTTGAGGATTTCAACAAAGCTTTGCTCACTAAACAGTTGTGGAGAATCATTTCTTCTCCGGAATCTCTTATGTCAAGATCTCTTAAAGCCTTTTATTTCCCAAATGGGTGTGTAACTGAAGCTAAGCTCCCCTCGAAGGCTAGCCAGATTTGGAAATCCTTGCTTCCCAATATCAGTCTTTTAAAAGTTGGTATTAGAAAGCAAGTGGGGAGTGGGTCTTCTACTTTGTTTTGGAATTTTCCTTGGGTTCCAAGACCAGGTGCTTCTCATATTATCTCACCAAAACCCCCCTCTTCTTCTTCTACCGAGTCGGTCTCTCATTTCATCAATCCAAGTCATAATTGTTGGAACACTCAAAAACTCCAACAAACTCTTAGCTCCACCGAAAGTAACTTCATTGCCTCCCTGCCTATAAACTCCTCTTAAAATGACCACTGGGTTTGGGACCTCACAAGAGATAAAAAGTATTCTGTTAAATCTCGTTTCAATTTGATTCAAAAAGAAAAAGAAGACGGTCAGGCGTCTATGCCTAACTGTTTTCTCTCCTTAGGAACAAAATTGACAAAGATATCAGCCCGCCTCGAGCTAGATTGGTGTTTTGAAAATTTCTCAAAGGAATTACTCCTTGTCAAGGTAACATAGGTAACAGAATTGGTGGTGCTACAGCCTACTTCTTTTGTGGGGATAAAGATACTCCTGCACATTGCTTTTTCAAGTGTTGTGTGGTCTCTGATATTTGGGGGCATAGTATCAACCTTCAGAACGTTCCAAGTATTGATGGTGCTGCTATTGTTGATTGGTTCATTGACCAAGTAAGAGGGTGGGGGAAGAAAAAGCTTTCCTCTGTTATCAACCTCATGTGGGTGATATATGATGCTAGAAATAGATGTAAACATGATTCGTCTCTAGCTTGGTGGAATGTGATTGAGAAAAACATTGCCTATATTGAGGCCTACACAGCTGCTAGCAATATGCACTGTCATGCAATTAGAGAAGGTGTCAAATGGAACCCCCCGCCCCCAGGTTTCATCTCTGTCTCTTTGAATGTCTTCATAAAAAGGAATCATCCATACCATATTGGCGACCTATTGAGGAATGTGGAAGGTATTTCAATTCTAGCTTTCAACAAGAAAATGTTAAGCACTTGCAAAGTGCAAATTGCTATTATCAAGACAGCTTGTAATGTAGTGGAACTTGCTAGTTTAGGAGGTAACCATTGCATCTGCTTTGATAATATGAAGGAGAAGCATCTCAAGATGGTGTTTGGGGCTGACAACGACCATATTTTGGAGATCAAGATAGAAAGATTAAAGTTCAAAAATGTGTAATGCTTAATGTGTGTAATAACTCAAATGACTACTTTAACTTTCCTAGTATGTTAGTAGCTAGAATGTTTAACGACTCTCCGTCAGGTTTGAAAGTGTGGGAAAGGGATCTTATTCCTCACAACATTACTAGTGCATGTCTTTTGGACAAGGATTTGAGTATGTAATATGGTATCTTTTATTAATGAGAATATGCAGGTTCTTTCAAAAAAAAAAATCTCGAGCCTCTTACCTTGTATGCAACAGTTAACAAGATAGACTTTGTTTTTTTTGTATGTCTCTTTTCTCTTCATTCTCCTCTTTGTCATAATCATCTCATCCTTGCGGAAAGCTCGTTCCCTCCATCAGAGTGAAATATCAATAAGTGGTGAAAATTTCTATTTATAAGGGTAATTCCCACCTGTATTTTACATGGTTTATAACATAGTTTCACTACTTTATAGAGTATGATTTATATTAGTGAATTTATACATTTTGATTACATTTTAGGCAAAAGCTCTTTTGAGTTGGATTCAAGGTTTTACAAGGGCTGTTCGAGTGCATAAATGATCTCCTCACCCCTCAAGGACTTCAACGTAACAACCGGGAAGCAAATCAGATCCATAAGGGCCTTACAAATTCTCCCTCAAATAGACATTACTTACCGTCTACGTTGGAAAACGTATAAGGTGCAATCAGGTGCAAGCAAGCAACTCACTCCAGCCATGCACATAAGGCAGCAGCCATGTGCACTCATGTCGTATAAACTTGCAGCCAGTGGCTGAAATATCCCTAAATTAATTTAAATTAATTTAGGGGATTTCTTTTATTAAACCTTAAGTAATACTATTTAATATTAAATTATTGTATGGAATTATGAATATCAATATTATGTGGAATTATCAAAATTTATTTAGGGGATTTCTCCTATTAACCTATATTATCTAGATACACTTTAAATATTTATTATTATATATTATTATATATTATGAATTAAAATAAGATTTATAAGTCAATAAATCTTGGAAATTTCTAAACACTCCAAGTATATTATAAAGATTTAGAATAATTTGTACATTAATTAAATCAAAAGTCAAAATAAAATTATGGAAACCATAAAGCTTCTTAAGCCTTGCTAGGTTGACTTTTGAGAGTGGCCAAACCAGCTCATGAAACCCATACCAATAAATAGGTTATGGAAAACTATAAAGATCGATAAAAAGAATGTCAAAAACGGGTCATCCTAGACAAAGTTGATAAAATGAAGTTTAGAGCCAAAATTTTGAAAAGATGCTAAGGTGGCATGTCTGCTAACTCATCAGGCGCCTCGGATACGCACCCAACACTTAGTCTTTCTCACGCAAAAGAAAAGAAAGTACTTGAAATTTTTGATTAATTTCCAGAGACGTAGATGGGATAGAACGCTAGTTTCTTATTAGGTAAGGAATCTTTTCGTTCTAATATTCAATATGAGTTATCAGTATTTATAACAAATTTGTTCCTATCTAATGAAAGGCTAGTGGATCAAATGAGAAAGACATTGTGGAGAAAAGATGGCTTTTCCCGGATGACCTGAAAGTGGTCATGAGCTCCATGGAACAATATGCTACTGCTGAAATATGGAAGAATTGAAATCTTAGATCAAAACACTATGTATGGGTGGTATGAACTGCCTAAACAAGAATCTCCTTGTTTTTCGCTAACTGATTTCAGATTCTGCCCTAACTTGTGACATCCATATCTCTCTCATCTTTTGGAATTTTTGAGTGTCGTCTTTTGCATACTCTTCTCCTACAATTTCTCTTTCCAACCATAACTCATACACAACCAATTCATTATACAGCCGGAAAATCGTTCCAAAGTAGCCTACCCGCAAAACTAACCAGTTTTCCAGAAAAAACAGTTGAGCAGGTAAACTTCGTATCGCCATAACTTCTTCTTTCTCAGCCAAATTTTGTGTCTTTAGCTTCTTTTGAAGATCTCTAATACCTTTACAACTTTCATGTTGATGCCCAAAGCCAATTCCCAACCATTTGTAAGAACTAGGTGCCTAAAGTTCGTGATCCGACATCACATAAAATCATAGGAAAAACGTAAGGTAAACTCGTAACTTTTGGGTCAGATTTCTTCTATATAATGCAAATTAGAGTGAGTTCTTGCTATCAATGTGTATAGCTATGTTTCCTCTTTAGATTAAGCCCAAGAACAAATCCTAACTCGATCGTACCGAAACTTATAGTGTTGCAAAGTTGGCTACTCAATCAGCTCGTAAAGGTTGAGTTTTTCCAGAAACCGAAGTCGAATTCCTTTGATCTGTGCAATTCCGGTGAGTTTTCCTTCAAATTCTTTCGATTTTGCTAATCGGCATTGCATTACCGGTCAGAACCATGTTCAAATTTCATCTATTATGCGTTAGATGAGAGAATTTGTGAGAATTGAAATCGGAAACCCGAAATAACCCTAACCTCGAACTAGAATCGAAAAACACTGAATTCCGCATATTAGCTAGCGAATCTGGTATCATTAGAACTGTAATTGAATTTCGAATCCATGGAAATAAAAATCATCGAATTTGGTTCTGTGAGTTGAGAGAAATCAACAGATTAGTACTCGGGTGTCGGTTTTGATTCCTGAAGAACTCGAGACTCAGTGGCCGTCCGATCGTGAGTTTTAGAAACGGACGGCCGAGATTAGATCTGGGAAGTTTAAGTTGGTTATGAATTATAATATTTCCAGAATTAAACCCTAACTTGTTGAATTAATTTAAATACCTTCCCGAATGTATTTTGACTTGAAATTTTAACCATAGATTCCTTATAAAATGTAGTTTATTATGATGTAAATTAATAACGGTTTTGAGTTTTTAAACGTAAAATAAGTTATGATTTTTGCAAATTACGAGTATTATGGAATTATTTGGATAATTTAAAAGATATTTTTAAAATAAAATTTTATAATACGTCTAAAATGTTATAGTTACTATATACTTAATTTGGGAATTTTTGGACAAGGGGAAATAGGTTTAAAAATTGTATTTCTAAGGTTTTTCATAAGTTATCTTATAATATAGGGTTTTTAATGTAACCAAAATTAAAGTATAGTTTATTAATAAACTTTTTAGGTTGGGAAAATATGAGAAGACTAAATTAACTCTAATAACAGTATGTTTGTTTTGGGTATTAACTTTTAAGTGAAGTAACAATTGTTTACTTATATATATATACTTATGAGAGAAATAAAATAGTAACTTAGGTTAAATCAAGGGATTAAATTAATATTCATTTATATTAATTATATAGAATTGAAGTTAATATACTTAATTGGAACTAAGGAAAATACTTTATTTTATAAACCATATATTGGATATATGTGTAAAAGTTAATATAAATAATTAATACAATAAAACTACATAAAGAATGTCTTGAATAAATCCTAGTATATATATATATACTAAGCATAAATAAAGAAAATAAACCTTATAGAAATATAATATGAAGGAATTAATGAGATAAACTAAACCTCTACATAATATACTAATAAAAGAATATATGGGGTGGTATTAATTTATGGTTATGAAATTGAGTTTTGAGTTACCTTTGAATTTCTAAGAATTATAATCCTATTTAAATACATATATAGTATTATTTGTCAATGACCAGAATGTAAATCTAAAATTGGGTTAATTTAATAAGTTAAAACTTAGGAAAAATTGTGATTAGATTACATAAAATGTTACACAAATAGATCTTATTCTATAATTAATGATAAATAAATGTAATATTTTTACATCTAAATGTTCTTAATATATAACAATAATAAAATAAATAAAATACTTTTACATCTAAATGTGAGGTGGATTAGTAAGTCTAGATTTAATCATTTCTTAACATTTATGGTATTGAAATATAACTTAATGTTTTAAGATAAAATCATAAAAGGATTATGATATAAAACTATATTAAACTATGATTTGGATATTTATCTAAATAATAATCCTTTTTCTTGGCATTAGATAAGCCATATGAAATACATTTATAACATTAATTACCAATACTTAGGATGTGAGTTTACAATTAAGTGAGGTATTTAGTTTAGAATTTATAAAGAGGTTTATAAGTAGGAATTTGATACTTAAAACCTTTGAACCTTTTATTAGATAAAACTAAGTTACATAAGAGATTATATTGATCTACTTTACGACACTGAAAATATTAATATGTCATTTGAGTATAAGGTATGAGGATTTTTCAGAATATATTATCTTATTAAGTTTGACAATTCCACTTGTGAATGAGAATTTAATTCTTAGATTAATTTTACCTTATGTTAAGATATAATGTTTATCCTAAAACATAATAAAGGAAAATAATTTATTACGTTACTCCTTTGAAACCTTAGGTTTTGTAAATAATTTAAAACATATTTAAGACTTAAGTTTATTGAGGTTTAGTATAAAAGGATTGTACATAGTCTATGGAGGGAATGTGTGTAAAAATAAAACATTTAGGAAATTAAATGTAAACATGGATACATAAAAGGTTATCTTAAACACCTTATTATATAGTTAATGATAAAGTAAATAATATATCTTGTGAATACTAAATGTAAGAGTTCGATAAGTCTAAGTTAATAATAATATAGTTATTTCAATATGAGAGGTAATTCAACATCTTATGACAAGATTATCAGACGGTTATAATAGAAAGTCATTCTGACCTAAGGATATGATAATTGAGTTTAGTGGCTCAATTAAGTTATAATAAAATGTATCTACAACACTATGATTCCAATATACAAGATGTAGATCTTAATTAAGTTAAGGGGAAACTTAATCATGATGGTTTATTTGGTAATTGATAAAGTACATAATCATTACATTGTGAATTAATAGTATAGTATTCTAAGATAAACCTATTATAGGTCATAAGACGATGTTTATTCTAGAGTAAGAGTAAAAGTATTGAGCTTAAGAATTGTTATTAAAATTCTAAGATTTATTGAATAACATAAAATGCATTTATGACATAAGGGTCTCAAAAGTCTTGAATTGAGAATTATGGTTAAGTATGAGTTGGATAAGAGTGGAACAATTAACAAGTGTTAATAAAAATATTCATTGGTCTTACTACCTTGAGTTATACAACATTCTAAGATAAGTCAAAGGTTACACATAATATTTAAGTGAGGGCTTAAAAGACAATTGAGACAGAAATAGGAGTGAGGAATTTATTTAAGTTTAACTTAGGCTACAAGTTATTGATGTTAGACTACCTTTAATATTCCTCAGAGTATTGTTGATTATTTGCACAAGTTGACTAGAACTGCTACAACAATTACCAGGTACGATTTCTTGTACTCTTATGTTTTGCTAACGGACTTTATGGAATGTTTTGGAAAACGCTAACTGAGCTTGAATGGATTTCAAAGGGAACTATTGTGTGACTAACTCAGCTTGTGTGACTAACTGAGCCTTGAATGTGAAACTTACATGGGTATTGGTTCCTTCTATTTGGTTGTTCCATTAGACATTAACTGCTTAGGGTTTACGCTTCTGCACTCTGTACTGAGTGTTTTGGTATTGCTCTGGGTAGTTAGTGATCTAGTGGGAATGTGGAAAAGGACAATCTTGGTAATTCTTCTTTTGACTCTGGATATTGTTTCATCCATGAGCTGAGTCTTTTGTTGTGACGTGCGCGCGTCTTCAATGGTAACAGTGAGGGCTGTATATCCTCTCAAAAGGGACGTAGTTAATAGTGAGGGGCTGTATATCCCCTGTCCCAAAAGGGACGTAGTTAACAGTGAGGGGTTGTATATCCCCTGTCCCAAAAGGGACGTAGTAAAGAGTGAGGGGCTGTATATCCTCTGTCCTAAAAGGACGTACTTGGCGGTGGGGCCCATCTCTCCTAGTTGATTTGATTCCACTCTTGGGTTATGAGTTCTTGGATCTATCTTTTCATTCCTAGTCCTTTGTGACTATCTGGGTCTTTCTCTTCTTAACCAGAATTGGTTCTAACATCAATAATGGATGTTTACTAACTATATGGTGTGACTTCTTAAGTGGTTGACTTGGTTTTAAAGTTTTTGTCTCTATCTTTGCCTTGTTCTCTTTTCTCTATAACTTGATTATTTTGAAGTGCTTTTTCTTTGTTTACTTTTAAGAGTTGTTTTCATGTTACTGTCTTATTTGAAGAACTATGTTTTAATTTATCGTTTTAGAGAATTGTACTAGTTCCATTCCAGGGAACTGACTCACCCCTCTCGGGTAGGCTGCTTGGTTTCACCCCTTTCGTAGGCACGGTATCCTTGAAGGATTATGTATAGGTTTCTAAGGTTTTGGGTTGGTTATTTTGTTGAGTCAACGTTATTTAGGTTTTGTGGCCTTCTTTGACTGGAGGCTTATGACTGTTTTTGGACATGGTGGGTACTCTTTTTCCTCCTCAGGGTTTTTCCCATAGGGTTTTACTTGTGGGGGTTTCAATGAGGCCCGTTATACCGGTCCGCCTGTTTTTACAGGTTTTATCATTCAATATAATGGCTATATGCCCAAATTATCTAAAAAAAAAGGTGGCCACGAAGAGCATGAGTGATTGGGATGGGAATTAGGAACTGTGGAGAGTTATTTTGTTTTACGTTTAGTTTGTTTACGTTGTTTTCTTGAGTTCAGACCGTAACTTAGATAATTGTAATGGTTGTAATTGGTGAGGTTGGTACCGGGTGTTTGGAACCCGATGGTCTGTTAACGCCTTAGTATTTTATTTCCGCTGCAATTATGTTAAATAGGGGGCGTTACAGTGGCGGACCTATAGTTTAACTTATGGGGGCACGTGTCCCCACAGGTTTTTAGAAAAAATACAGTTATACATGTGTCTATATATGAGAAAAATAATAATAAATGTTAGGTAACTAAATAGTATCCGAAATATGATGTTTTGACATTCAAAATAGTGCATGTTCAAAACTTGGGTTGATTCTATCAGTTACTACAATTATAGGCTCCGTTCTGTGCCAGGATTAATCTGGTAGTTTTTTGAAACGCAGCATATACCAGCTTTTGGATAAAGGTCTTTGTGAGAGGGAGGGTGGAGCCCAGCTAAAAAGGTAACAAGTAAAACTAAGACACGTGGCAAATATACTACATTAATCTAGTAAGAAAAATATAGTCGATGAACAAACAGACCCATAGTTGGAAGAGAATCTCCATTCATGAAATATATTAAAATAGGAGATGAACTGGTTGGTGATAATCTAACCACTTATGTAGAATCAATTATATTTTAAATCCAATAACCATAGTATTATTATGTATCATTTCAAATGATAAAGACTCATATAAAACAATTATAAATTAAATAGTATATACTGTTTTAAAAAATTAATTATAATACTTTTTTACCAAATTTCTATTAGATTAAAAGTGCCCCACAGGTATTAAGTTGTAGGTCCGTCACCGCTTGCGGCCACACCGTTCACTCATGCATGTAGAAGAAAAAATGATGCAATTATCTACTCCAACCATGCATGTAAAATTCTTCAGCATGCACGTAAGTATTACCCAGCATGCACGTAAGAATTGCGCAACATGCATCCACGCTCACATCAAGAAGGGAGTTGTTTGTCTGCACGTGAAGAAAAGAATGAGAAGTGTAGACCCCACACACAAGAGAGAAAGGAGAGTTAGGCGTGCCAAAAAAAAACATTCTCCTCACTCAACAATTTGTAAGATGGACAAACACGAAAGAAGGGGAGACGAAGAAAACGAATGAAGAAAAAAGAAGAAGGTAAAAGAACACCTCTTTCAAAACTCATCTACTACTTCTCATAAATGGCTAACTATTTCTCATCTCTTTCTTTTTGTTTTTCAATGTTATAGTAAATCCTAACTTGTACCTTTGGGTGGGGGTTTGATTTCAAATCCCCAAACTAGCATGTAATACCTAATTTGCTTAAATATATTTGTTTTGTCTCTCTAATTTCAATGATTGTTCTAGATTGATCATCTATGTGCATTTGTGGTTCTCTTACTTTCATACATATGTGATTTAGAGATTTTGGTCAAGAGATCGATAAACCCTAGAATTTGTCCTCTTTAATTAGTTGGTGGATCTATTGCTATTGTTAAGAACTTGTGTTTAATGCTATATAGTGACGTTTACCTAACCTAACCGAAGGGTTTAGTTGGCTACATAAAATTTGACTTACGCTATGATTTTAGAAAGTCATCACTTTAGTCCTAATAGACAACTAGAGTAAATTTGAATTAATGCTATGTTTGGGAGTATTTGGGTGATTACACCTTTCTAGGGTACATCTCCATCCAATCCACTAAAACACCATTGCAGTTTAATCGGTTGTTTTCTTTATTTTTGAATCGAATCATCTAGCTTGCCTCCGGCTAAACCCATAATTTATTGCTTTTGATTCAACTAAGTACTACTAAGACCGAGGGAGAGAGGACTAATTTCCTTGTGGATACGACACTTGTTGTACTACATCTAATAGGTGTACTTGCCTACTCTTTGTAAATATTTATATATTTATTCATATAGTATTTGCGCTAACAAGTTTTTGGCGCCATTGTCGGGGAAATTGATTTCCCTAGTTTGGGTATTTTAGTTTTTGTAATTTTATTTTTGTTTGTTTCAGTTTATTTGGTTGTTTTTGGATAATCTTATTTATATTTTCTACTTCTAGCCATTTAGCTTCTTGTCTGTTCTTATTCCTTTTCATTTTCGGTTATGCTTGTTATTGCTCTGATTTCTGATTATTAGCATTTTGGTTGTTGTTGCTTAGGTACTTTCTGCTTCTTTCGTGTATGACAAGCACTCGGGCCAGAGGTTCTCCCTAGTCAGCCCGAGACCCGAACTTGAGCGCTCTCTTCTAAGAGCCAGAAGAAATTTAGGGTGCGTTCACTTCGGGGTAATCAGCCAAGGGAAACAGAATCATTCCCTTTGTGGTTGTTTATTTTGTATTTTTATTGATTCTGTTTCCCCCACTTCCACTTTTGAAAACCCCCCATATCCCTCTTGATGATTCCCCCAAAATCCAAGGGAAAAGTATTCCCTTTCCTCCCTCTTACCACTATCTTCATCTTTTACATAAACAAATATTAATATATATATATATGGTATATAATCTATATAAATACTAATATATGATACATAATTTTTATAAATATTAATATAAAATATTTTTATCTAATAGAAATATAAATATATTTTATTATAATTTATATAAATATAAATATGAATATGAATATAATGTATATATATAAATATTTATATTATCATTTATAATTTAAAATAAATTTAATATATTTTTATAATAATATTAATATATATTATTTATATTTGAAAAATGAACAAATACTAGATATAATATATATTAATATTATTTATAATTTAACTACAATAAAATTCTAAAATAATAATATAAATTATTAATAAATTTAGATAAATATTAATAAATATAATCATTTATACATATTAGTTATAATTTTAATAAATATGAACAACCTTGATAAATACTATTTATACTTTAAATTCTATAAAGATAAAAAAATATTTATATATATTGTTTATAAAGTTAAAAATATTTATGTATATATATTATATAATATATGTAAATATTTATATATATTATTTACAATTTATTTAAATATTTCAAAATAATATAAATAATTTTATTATTTAAAAATTTAAATACTATAAAATTAAAAAATATATAGTTATATATATTTTATATAAATATCTATTTATATTATTTAGAGTAAATTACTCAAAACCCCCTTGAGGATTTAGAATATTACAGTTAACCCCCTTGTGTTTATCATAATTACTGGTAACGACCTCGAGGTTAAGGTATCCTTGACTACGAGCCCCCGAACTATAACTCTGTTATCAGGAAGTTAACTATGTGTTAACCTATCAGCTTAATCATATTAATAAGGTCATGCTGGACAAGAAACACTACTTAATATGCATTGTTATTTTCCTAAAAATGTCAAAAAATGCATCAAAAGTGGGATGAGAGAGAGTTAGACGATGTTGATTAAGCAGTTTTGTTGTCCAGCCTGACATTATTAATGTGATTAAGCTGATAGGTCAACATATAGTTAAATTTTTAATCACAAAGTTATAGTTCGGGGGCTCGTAGTCAAAGATACCTTAACCTTGAGGTGGTTACCAACAATTATGGTAAACACAAGGAGGTTAACTGTAATATCTCAAATCCTCAAGGGGGTTCTCAGTAATCAGGCATGTAGTGTACGGACCATGTATCTGTAATCAGGCATGTTTTCATTTAATGAATGAATAAATACACATTAATTATAAAAAAACACATCACAAAGATAGGAGCGGAAAAGGGATGGTAACTAAGGGCATTCATTGTGTGCTATATATAATTGAAACGGGGACGAGCATTTATAACTCATGCTTGGATGGTATGACCAGCATTGATTGGCTTGCGGGTCATTCTTTATTTTGGATACAAATGGGCGGATTTGTTATGTCACTCTATAGTCCTTATGGCTCTTAGCGGCCCCTTTGGTAAATACTTTTATACAACCGGTTGTACGATTGTACGATAAGCATCGTACAACCGTTCATGTAAGTTTAAAGGTTGTTCAATTAATGTATGATTGTTCTGATTAATGTGAAAGTTAACTGGGTTATTATAAAAGTTGTTCAACTTTATGTGATAGTTGTTCAATTAAATATGAAGATTATTCAAAGACATACTTTTCCTATTGTACAACCGGTTGTATGATAGCTGGATTGGACCCCTTGGGCACTACAAGTGTCCAATGAAAGATGCTCCGTACAACGAGCTATTATCCCTTGGGCTGAGAGGCACAGGATGCATTTATTGTGTAGTCAGTGGATAGAGGCTCGTTGCCTTCTCGCATGGGGAAAAAAGTGTGTACGATCCTCTACGCTTGAGGTTGCCCATTCCCTTGCACATCGGGTCAGGGAAGGTTCGACTGAAGGAAGACAGTCCTTTAGCAATGAATCACTTGGTGTGAGGCCTGTACTTGAGATTGAGGAAGACCCCTGTCAACTGCATAACCTGCAGCCCAATCACCACGTACGTGGGTGGCCATACCATCTAAGCATGAGCTATAATACCATTCTTCATTGCATTTGCAGCACACCTCAAACACATCACAAATTTATATAATACTCCTCCTATTCAAAACATATTACAAGCCCATAAATTGAAATTAAAATAGAATTATCCAATTTTTTAGTAAAGTCTTCACAAATACTACAAGTTTCTTTATTAACACGATGATAGACTACCAAAATTTCTTAACCTTGTCAAAACAAGGGGAAGTATGAGAATTTGTTATGTACAATTTAGGCAATCTTGTACTAAAACAAGGTGATACTAGAGCATAAGTTTAGTGCAAGAAAACTCACCATTTTGGACAAATTGATAGATTTACGAAAACCTTTTTCACTAGTATTTTGTTTTAAAATTTTCATTAGATAGCATGTTAAAATTATATAATGAAGATTAACCCAACTTCTATAAGTTAACATGGAGCAAGTTTATACCCAAATAACAAACATGGACGTAGCGTAGTGGTATTTGGGTTGAAAAAATTAACCCTTAAAAACTTTATGGTCAGACACTTAAACCTAACCCGTCTTTAATGAAGTCATGAATTCCATGACTCGCCTCCTCTTATTACTATAAGGTTAGTGAAGAAGAACTCTGGTAATGTATGATCTTTTGATTCTTAGAAGTTATTTATAATCAAATATTATTTATAAAACAATAAGTTAGTATGTTAAAATAATATTACGTGAAAAATACTCAAAAGAGGAAATATATGTTTGACAAATTGAATGATTTTAAGCTATAATTTAATAAAAATAATTAGTACTAATATGTTCAGTAAACAACTACAAAAAAAAGTTGCCAAAAATTGCTTTTGGACGGGGTCAGTAAGTGGAATGAGTAATACTACCAGATAAGTATGATGAATTAAGACATTAATAATGATATTTAGGACAAAAATATATTGTCTGGCTATGTGTTATCACATGAAAATAAATAGTAATAATAGGTAGGTGTGTAATCTAAGTAGAAACTTAAACATATCAATTAACTAACACACAAATAAAGGCATAACCAACCAAAGTTTAGTCATAACGGATAATGAAGTCAAAACTAACTTATGATCCGGTGCTTTTACCTTACGAAAAAGAATCTTATTTATTGTTTGATGTTAGCTAGCATACTGAAAATACTATTATAGAAAATATGGAGCATTACCAATCAGATAAATGAATGTAATAAAGGACTGATGCACCCTTTTAGGGTAATTGTGACATTATGCCTCGAGATCTAGGTAGCATATCCGAACAAACAAAAAAGGGGAAGAAATTAAGGGAAACAATGAGAAAAAAGGGGACAGAGGAAGAAAGTGAGAGCGAAATTGTGTGTTGTGCAAAAACCCAGGAGAGAGACCTGACCCAACTATGACTGCATTATGTGGCCCCAAAAAATAGGGCTCCTCTCTAATAATCCAAAATTTGACATCATTAGAGCCAAATTTAGATTATTTTTATTAAAAATGCCATTTTGAGTAAGTAAAATTGTATATTTTTGTTTTTTTTTTCTTATAAAAATGCACCCTCCGGTTTTTACTCCGTCTTACCTTCTTCCAGTAAATCCGCTTATATCAGAGATCTGTTCAGATCAATTCTGCACTTGGGCTTCCGTGATATTCCGGAAAATCCCACTTTCTTTCATTCAGGCTCTCTCTTTCAACACTTGCCTGTCAACAACACGGGATCATAACTGAATTTCAAACCCAACCACATACTCCTATCTTTCTCCTGCCCTATTCATGAACCTCCAAAGCAGATAAAACTCATCCTCATTGTGTTACATATTCAGGCTCTCCATTTGATTCTTATAATTCAACAATATAACTACTGAAGAAGAGAGACGCGGCAAGGCAACTAAATAAATAAATAACGAAAGAAAGAAAGAAAGAAACTGGGTTGTCATACGAATACAAAAGAATGACCCTTAAGGGTGGCACCAGCCAGGCATGTGCTGCGTGCAAATACCAGAGACGAAAATGTACCCCAGGTTGCCAACTAGCCCCTTACTTTCCTCCCGATAAACCCAAGATGTTCGCAAATGCCCACAAGCTGTTTGGTGTCAGCAACATCGTGAAGATACTCAAACATCTTGATCCGAGCCAGCATAGTGAGGCTATGAGCTCCATCATCTATGAAGCTAATATCCGAGACATGTTTCCCGTGAGAGGGTGCATTCACGTGATTGAATCCTATTGGTATGACATCAGACAGTGCCAAGAAGAACTCCAGTTTATTCAATCCTGTAAAGCACTCTATCAACAACAACAACAGCAACAAAATCAAGAGCAGATTGCCTCAAACCCTCTAGATTCTCCTTCTCAGTTGCAGCTAGGAATGGGTCCACCCTCCAATGATGCAACAACAATCCCATTCTACCACCATAATAACACTCCTCTACCGCCACTCCCTCTTCCAATTTCGGGTCCAAATCAACCTTACCAATCAGCAGCAACCACTATTTCCATGTCACAAAATTACTCTTCTTACTCTAGTAGTAACAGTGCCGCCTATAACAACTCTTTTGGGGAGGCCACCAAAGAGAATAATGCAGTTACAGTTAATCCCATCTGGATTCAGCAGCAAATATATGGTATTGGTAACAACAGCGACAATGATGAAAGTAACAACAACATCAATAGCAACATGATCCAGTTTCAATCACAGTTAACAGGAGTTACCACTCAGCAGCAACAACAGGTTATTCAACAAGAAGAGGTCTTCCAAGACTATGATGATGAGATAAACCCATACTTTGACACTATTGATGATAGACAGTCTTTTATTGATTCCAAGGTTGCTTATGATTCAAGGTAATCAATCATGCTGCATTTAAGGTGATTAAGTATTGTTCCTGCACAAAACTGTAAATTCTCAAACAATGTTTAACCTGAATATAGTATGAGGCAGAGCAATGGTATGATTTTCCTTTGATTACTATTAATTTGTCTAGTCTCCAACTTTACAGTCCTGAATCATCAATCAGAGATCCTTCACAGTCCATTGAGCACGTTGCGGAGAATGAACTCAAGAGTGCAGCTGCCTGCTTCAGCCTTACCAGTGTTTAACAACAGAAGAATAGCCAACGATTCTTTCACCATTCATTTTGTTTTCCTTCAATTCTTTTGATTGCGTTTTTCTACGAAGCAGAGACCAGAGGAAGTTTGAGCATTAATTTTGCTCTTTAAGGGTATAGATTTTCACTTTCAGTCATTCATTCATTCTTTCTTTTTTTCTTTGGTCGAAACATATAATCTTTCATTGATTGATATCAGTTAGTATCTTAACAAGAATTCTAATAAAGATTGCATCAGATATTTTACTGTTTCGACATACACTGCGGTATGATACTACTTCCTCACCTGAGAACTTCAAAGACACTACAAGATATGCATTATGGACAAACCACACTCATAACTGAAGTGATTCATTAAAATTGAATCTAGACTGATAAACACAGTGGTAACAGTTATTCTGCTTCCTGAATGCATAAGAACTATTGATGCACATTTCTAATTACCAAAAATCAATCTCACGATCTGTACAACCTTCCTTTAACTATACGATGTACTATCAGAAAGACCATTCACACTCTATGTTCACTCTGACGTAGCAATAAAAATCCTATCTACCACTCGCTCTTCATGGTTCACAGAAGCCGGGTGTTGTATGACCCACAAAAAGAGCATTTGTGATGGAGCCAGTGAAAGGGAGCACTTCCCTTTCTTTCACAGTCATTGCATAAGATAGCCTGAAAGGTAATGATAGAATTCGTATGGGCACATACTAGTTGAGACTCAAATCTAACAGGTAAAACTGAAAAGAGCACCAAACTCTACAAAAAATCATTAATAACCTGAGTTTGGCCTCTATACTCTTCCGGCAGTCTCTCTTCAGCCAAGAGAGCATCCAACATTCCAAATAAACCTGCAGAGGTTTAATACCCAAGTAAGAATGGTAATTGAAAAGATGCTCTCTGCATTGAAAAGGTAGATTCCTTAGACACTTGAGATTTTATTAATTTAAGATAATAGAGGTTCGTGTTTTGGATGTTGTAACAATATTGATATGTAAATGAGAATTTTTAGTAGCAATGATGGGAAAGGTTCTTCTTTGGTAATGACTTATACGTTCCAACAAATATTTGGAAAGGAAAAGTGGCATCATTTAGTCGCACAGATTCCCTGATAGAGGTGCTAGTGATAGTAACTTTCTTTGGTAGTCATTTCTAAAGTTCGGAAAACTAGTTTCAAAACGAATTGTAATATCAGGTAGCTGCATTATGCACTATGTACAAGTTTCCATTTTTTCGAAAAAGGGAAAAAACAAATCACTTGAGTAAACAAACAACCTGACCTGCATATCGCCAAGTGACTTGCTACAGACGGGGCAAATATAGTGCACACAAGTGTAATCCTACGCACCACCAAAGCATAATCAGCGTCAGAAGCATAATCACTGGTAAAGTGGTGAAAACCAAAAAAGGACCATGATTGAAAGTATTAGTACCTGAAAGCACGTTGAGTGCATCATATGACCACAATTTAGGGCCTTTACTGGAATGCAAGAAGTAAACATGTCTTCATGGCAAATGGGACACACATCTTCAAAACACTTTTGTCGACATGTATGCCCAGAGAGAGAAGGCGACATGCAAGCATTGCATTTCATGCAATGAAAGAAGTCAATTCCCAATCCTTTTCCAAGTCGGCATATGTTGCAAAAAGGACAGTGGTAAATCTCCCTGTCAAAAGGAAACGGCTAATGATTAAAACACCAAAATCAATCAAAGATACTGATTTGAGAAACCGCACAGGTCAATATATGACTGTTTGTGCTTGCACACTTAGTCTTTGCAGGTTATACACCATTTAAGTGTGTAAAGCAAATTATTTTCTTTTGATTCATGTCATAACACTGATGGCACAACCAAAAGAAACTTCTCTGCAATAGTCAGTTTGTCAGGAGATAACCTCTCATCATCAAATAATTTGCAGATCCTACAGTAGCGCTGGGACATGGAAAAGTTATCACATGCGGGAGTTGTGCATAAGGGACCAACTGGTTGAATTACTAAGCACTTCATGCACATCATCTGAGTTATAGTTTTCCTGCATGCAGAAAGGATGATTAACAAAATAAAATGTGGCGCGGTTACAGAGAGAGAACTAGCAACCATTATGCTATTACCTGTCGACTTGATGATCAGATGCATCATCATGGCATCGCCTACAAGTAAAAATCTGGTCACAACAAGGAGCTACGAGCTTACAGTTTGTTTTGTAGTGCTTGCAACCCAAAATGGATTTTTCATCGTCCCTATAAGATGGGAACTGACCCTGAAGCTTGCCCGTGTCATGAAGAAATGCATCTTTTGTCACTGATTTTTGCTGCATAACAGTCCAACGACTGAAGCAAAATAAAACAGAAAAAAGCACATAAACAGCAGGAAATTTGACATTCATGTATATAATCAGGAAAAAGTCTTGTGCAATACAAGATTGAGACAGATTAACAATATCTACCCAGACCACAAAAACCAAATGAATGCTCTTAAACAACCTTGACATCAAGCACTGAATAACACGTGTTTGGTTCTCCCGGTCCAGTGAAGAATCCCGAGATATTCTTCTTATTATTGCCTCCATTTCTCCCTGACTCAATGCCAGAAGCTTCTTCATTTGCCACAGCTTCTGAGAGTGATAATGTTTATGGGTAGATACAGCAGTATCAGCTACCACAGTATGCTGCTTGTTTCCACTAGACAACTTCTCATGCCCAAATTTTTATGCTTCTCATCAAGCCATTTTTTTTCATCATCCACTTTTGTGAAATCTGGATCAGCTTGCACTGTCATGACACTTTCATCAAAGGCATTTCCGACATCAGAATCTTCTACATATAAGTACTTGGAAACAATCTCCATTATATCCTCCATCTGCGCAGAAGAGCTATCAGACTCCTCTGATAGCCTTACAGGTTTATTCTCAGTCATACCTTCCCACCATTCCCCAAGCCATTCATCAAACATTGTATCCTTGGCAGCTTTGCGCCAAAAGGACATTATTGCATGTTGTTCTTCTTTGGTCAGAAATGCCAATAGCCATAATATCAGTTCTTGCAAAACCTCAGCTCTAGTTCTCCCAAGCATGCAACCAATAATCCGTTCTTGCTCTTCAATAGAGAAGTATTCTCTAAATAAGGGCCATACTTCAACTTCTTCATGCTTAATATGGTCTACCAATATTTGCTGCAATGATCTGCAGCCTTCCTGAAGCCTCAAAGACAACTGATGGTACCTTAACTTTTCGGTACTTGGGGAATCCTCAGAGTTACCAAGAGCTGTTTGGTATAGTGTAGACATCTCGTCCATAATATCTGATATTTGGTTGAAATGCTCAACATCTAACCTGTGATCTAATGAATAAGAAAGGCTTATGTTTTGGATTTTATGCTTTGCCTCTAATGCTGGAAAAGCAATCTGATCCTCGGAATCAGTATGAAGCTGATATAGAGACTGCATAACATTGAAACGCCGCCGGAATTCCATCAAGAGCTCAAAATTTTCCCCTACACTTTTTGAAGCCAGCACAATGTTCTCAAGTTCCTTTTTCAGTGCTTTGTGAAAGTAATAAATATGGTCCATCGGCTTGGGTTCAAGGCTGTTTATGGAACTGATAACCGGAGACTCGAGTAGGGGATCAGACAAGCTTGAAATTTGAGGGAAAAATAACCGCGAATTTATCTCACCAGAGTATGTTACCACATGCTTCTGGGGCAAATTTAAGCTACCAATTAAGCAATCAAACAGCACATCATGGGGTTTACTGAAATGTTGTTCATCTTTGATATGCTTGGACAGATAAGAAGGGTTGCTCTTGAACATTTCTTGCAAGTCTTCGACACTAGTTTTTCCAGAATAACCAAGACGGATCCATTCATGCAGAAGAGATGCAAACTTATTATCTAGAAAGCCTGATTGGCTGATGTTTTGAAGGACTGATTTCAGTTTGTCCTTAGGTAAATGATGAGAACCAAGTGGTCACACACTTAAGAAGCCCAAGCGGCATCATGTGAAGGCTGGTGAATAGTATCTTCTTCAGTGCTTCATGACTACATATTTTGGTAACGAGGGGGAAGACCTGTGTAAGTCAAAATGTGACATTCAGTATCTTTCCTATTTTGCTGAATTCAAGATCTAGGAATTGTCTTATCCCTTCAGCTTGACTGATAAACTAAGCCATTGAGATTTCTCAGGGGCATTTATGAAGTACAGACTATTAAAGGCATTCACAACAAACATTCAAAACCAGAGTTTATCATAATCAAGGGTTTTTTCCAATCCCAGCTAAATAACTAACCTCTGCTTCATAAAATAAGAAGTGCTCGCTAATTCCCACAGCGAATGGTTCCATCTTATTGCAAAGTTTTTCCACAAACATGAGCATGGACATGCTAGTCTGACTATCATGATACAGCATGAGTTGGAGACTTAGAGCTTCCTGTTTATGGAGGAATGGTTCATAGGAGGCAGGAACTCCAGACATGTCCTTTATCAGAGGGTAAATTATCTTATCCAGCAAATTACTGCAAATATTGAACAAATTAGTCATCGTTGGTTAGAAAACTCTGTTTATTTAAAAAAAAATCACTGAACTAAGCACTACATATAGCTAGAGTTGTGAAAAGTCTCACCTGTAAAAATACAGTACCTCTGCAAGGAACTTAACCCGAACAACAACTATGTTCAGGCTAGAATACTTGCTTGACTTTTTCATATCATAGAGTTCTTCCAAGATTTCTTTCAAATCATGCTGGAGAACAGTATGCCAAAGTTGAAGACCTTTAATTGGCCCACCTTCAACATTTGTTTGCAAACATCTTTCTCGTGTTTGTTTAGAATTTTCACCAGAAGAGAGCTCAGAAGATTGCCAAATACCAGCCACACTATCAGGTCCACCAGGACATTGCGCCAGTTCACCATATTGAACATTAGCTGCAGAGGTTTGCTTTTTTTCCACATCAAGCCATGAAATTACCAGCTCTTGAAGTAATCTATCGTTGGGAACAACTTCTTTTACACACTGCTTAAGAACCACATGCTCCTCTGCTGATAAAGAGCATCTCAGCCAAGGAAAAAGATCCACAAGGAACGTGACAGGAACACTACATATAAACTGCCAAACTAGTGAAGCTTGTTCATTATCAGTGAACTGCTTCATCAATAGAGGAAATACCTACAATGACAATGATATTGATTCTATTATGGATAAAGCACAATTGCCGAAGAAGCATAGCCCAAAATGAGATAGCAGTCATACATGAGCTATGAAAAATTAAGATGCAGTAGCGATGAAGATATACTTGTATGAAAGTTGCAATCAATTTGTCTTGTATATAGTTTAACTGCATCAGACCATACATTCTTATATAATGATTTAAAACGTGTGGTGAGCTAAAGGGAAGAAAGCACAAATCTAGGTCATTATCTAACTGTTGTTCTTCATATTCCTTGCACGATGAGCTCTTATCTCAAGCACTTTACATACATAATTTCAACTCGATAAGATATACTTCCTCTGGAAATTAATACTCCCTCCTATTCATAATAATTGTCATTTTAGAAATGAATCTGGACTTAAACTCTAACACGACAGATATTTTGAATAAGAGGGAGTATAAAAGAGGTGAACTAACATACTGGAGTAAGAGACGCAAGGAGACAGTCACACCATATCTTACTCACGAAAAAGAGAAATAAAGCACTCAAGAATCTAGCATTCAGGATGATAGATATGTTCTATTAAAAAACTTTCTTATAGCCATATCAGCTGCTCATTCGTATCTTCTAGTGACTTTGCATGTAGAATTGATTTGGGTCAATCATTGGCAAGACTAATTGACAAAAAACAAGGGATAAAGACCTATTATAAAAAATTACTTAGGAATAAATAGTTAATTATGTTATAGGAAAAGGTGGTGTAGATGTTTTATCAGCAGCTCAATTAGGATAAATTTTTGCTATTTTATATTCATCTTCTACCCTTGGGATTAGTTTCTACCCTTAAATAACGACACTTGTAGTTTGAGTTTTTCAGCAATCAGATTAATACAATTTCAGTTTTTCCCTTCTCTCCCAATCTCTCGCATCACTAACTGAAAATGGTGAAAGGACTTTGAGCAGTCTCAGATTAAGAAATGCTAGTGGGTCAAATCTTAGCATCATGGTGGATTTAAAAAGGTCATAAATTACTCTCATATGCATATATAATGAGCAGCGAACTGTTATGTGGTTGAAAAATAAAAATACTCTATCCTGCATAACTTAAAGAACCCAAAAGATACAAACACAAGGAAAGCCAAAGAAACCACAATATGAAGATGTTTAAGTGCTAGGGGAGGGAGCCAAGAGATAGGTGCGGTGAGAAAAAGGGGTGAAACAGAAGAACATAAATGACAAGCGAACATAAATGATAAGCCTTGAAAATAATAGAGCTTCAGTATATTCTTAAATACATTTACAGTACTCGTTTTACCTGTTCTTCTTCTTTTGCCATATGTCTGCACATTGTTTTCTCAAGAGCACCAACACTAAATACAAGCTCTTGGAACTTCTCTGATGTACTTTGCCACTTCTCTAATACTACATTTAAGCAACAAAAGATTGACTCAAAGAGTTCATCGATGCTTTGGTGCTCAAGGCAATATCTACAAGAGATGTTTTTTATTCGTGCATCCAAAGCAACAAAAATCACCTGTAAATAGCGCAGCTGTCAGTCAGATTTTGATATATAAAGCATTGAGTTTATACAACCCCCCCCCCCCCCCCCCCCCCCTAGAGATCGATTCACATTCAGCTAAGAGTGAGAAGTTCATGTTTGTACAGAGCGCATCCACTAATGTGGCCCATGTTGTGGACCTAATTTCAAAAACATCATTATTATTTTTTAGTTAGAAAGAAAAATAAGCTGCAAATCATTCAAATTATACATCTTCAGAGTCTTACATTCCTCGGAGATTGTTAATCAACGAAGTAGAACGTGAAATCACTGAATATCATTCAGTTGAAAGCACGAGCTTTCACAAAGACAATTAACCGGATATGGGACTACAAGAACTAAAATTTGAAAAATTGCAAGGACTTGCATCCCGTTGAGATTTAAAACTGAAATACAGCACCAACCCACAGAACATCAATTAGCTGTCAATCTATGTCCGCTCATGATATTTTAGGTTTGATTTTTAAAAATTAACAATCAGTGTTCCCCTTAAATCCTTCCACCCAGAGATCCCAGATCAAATTGTACCAATTTTAGTTGACAACAATTTCAGTGTTAGTTGTATCAAATTTACCTCATCCTCCGCTGTACAGTGGTATTTATAAACCTGCTTTAAAAACTCGAACCTCTTACGAAGGTCAACAACCGAGTACTCCTCGCTAGTATTCTCCCCTGCTCCGGCGATCACCAAGCTGCGGAGCTGTGCTAACTCAGCTTTAATTGCCCTGTGGAGCAATACCAGCACTTGAATCGGCTGCTGATTGAGCCTTCCCTGGACCCCACCAGTCCCGGCAGAAGAGGAGGCCTCATCCGCTGCCGCCTGAGGATTGTCAGGAGACCGTATGTACAAGTCTGCAGTATCTTCACCGCCGCCCATGCGCCAATAGGACAGTTAAAAGCGGGGAAGCTACAAACGGCATGAGCGGGAGTGGAATGAAAAGTCTGGAGTTCGGGAGTTGTTCCCTGCGGGAAGGTTTCGAAGTTAACTGGTGTGATTTTGTGTTTAAATTTTTTTTGTTAATAAATACTCATAAAAAAGAAGACACTTACAGCTTTGGGGGTAGTCTTTTGTTTTTGCGTTTGTCTATTGTGCTCTCTGCCCTTTCTTTCTCTCAAAAAGAAAGTTTATTGTACTGGCGGCCCATTGATGGCATGATAGAGACGTCGCACCTAAGTTGGGGGGTCCTTCCATGAAAAAACAAAAATTTGAGTGGGTGGCGCGTGGCGCTGGGCTCGGCTCCCGTCGGCGTTGACGTCCTACTCGCGCCAGGATTGTTATTTTTACTTTTTTTGTTTTATATTCCTAGTTGCTAGTTAGCGGGTGTTTTCCGCCAGTTAATGTGTGATTTATGCTATGTACCATGGTTAGATAGGTCTAGTGCAATTCATTAAACTTCCTTGATACTTATGCCCAGGCCTCGTTAATTTTGGCAATAAATTCATGATAACTTCAATTCCGTATATTAACGTTTTTATTCAATTTATTATTTTTAATGTTAATTTGTAAAATGTCTGTGAGTATTATTTAAACTTAATATCCAATAGATTATACAGTTATAAAATAAGATTTTATATAAATTATTTATTATACTTTTAAAAAAAATACAATGTGACATTCATATTTTACAAGTATAACATATATTATATGAAAAGTATTAGTTGTGTAAATACTGAAGTAAGCCATCTCTACAGTATTATCAAAATATTAAAATAGTTTTTAATATAGGGAAAATTACATCCCCACCCATGATGTTTGGCGAAATTACACACCCACACCCCACGAGGTTTCAAAAATTACTTTGTCCACCCATGTGGTTTCCTCTATTTTACATCTGGCAACTTTTTTAAATTTGATCAACTTAAACGAGGCTTAAATGTTGTCCAAAATTGATAAAACTTTACATGGATGATGCTAAGGTGTTATATTTTTGTCCAATGTCAAATCCAAAGTTTTTAAGGTCATATATGACCTGTGGGACCCAATGAAAATACGTTCACATGTTACACGTTTTATTGGGTCCCACGGATCACATATGAGCTTAAAAAACTTTGGGTTTCACGCTAAATCAAAATATTACACCTTAGCATTGGCCATGTAAAGTTTCATCAATTTTGGATAACATTTAAGCCTCGTTTAAGTTGATCAAATATTTAAAAAGTTGCCATATGTAAAATAGAGGAAACCACATGGGTGGGCGAAGTAATTTTTGAAACCTCATGGGTGGGGTGTGTTATAACCCATAGTTCATACCTTATTTATATCTGTTACAATGTTATTCTAAGTTGGATTAACCCTTTGCTGTCAGTTGGGACGTCAGCGGCATTGTTTTATTTGTCAAGGACAAGGAGGTCATTCAATTAATTAATTAAGGTAATTAATTATTTGATTTGTAAGGAAAGGAATTCCTTATTTCTTTTCTTTTCCTGATCATTGTTATTCACGTCAGATAGGTCGTGGAGCGTTGGTAGTTTCCTGAAGTTTGAACGAGCGTCTCTCTTCCCTCTCTCTCTCTCTCTCTTGATTCCTCCTCTGTGAGAACTGTGCTACTGTCATTGCAATCAGATTGAAGACCTCGTTGCTGCGGCATTTCTCTTCTTCGATCAGGTTTGTCTACAGAATTCTGGATTCCGTTGTTGGTTTCTCCTCCCTCAGTTTCTGATTTTGGTATTCCGAATGTATTGATTCAGCGGCGACGGTTCTGTGTTGGGAATTCGGATTGTTGAGGCTACGCTGCTGCAGTCTATTGGTTTCCTTTACGTTCTTGTAATCAGGTACGGGTTGCAGAATTGAGGTGTGCTGATGTTCTAGGTCTTGTTGTCTTCTGATTCTGATTGTGGGTTGTCGATCTGTGTTGTTCAGTGATTGTGTCGTGTCTGGTTGGAGAACGTTCGGGGCTGCGTTTTGCTTAAAGTGCGTTGTCGATACCTCTGCTAATTGAGGTAGGTGGTTACTCGATTCGGTTTGGAAGTTCAGCCATGGGGTTTGCAAGGTTTTGTGGTCTGTTTTGTGTGCGGATTACGATTACTGTTGGTTGTCTTAGTTGCGTTTCTGAATGGCTAAACCCCCATGGTTTTCTTGATTTATGACTGATTTAGTGTGTGTTCTGAATTGGCGATTCGTGGTGTCGAATTGCGTTGTTTTTCTACTCTGTTCGTCTTCTGAAATCTGCAGTTTTCGCACTGTCCGAACTTCCGTCCGAGCTTTGAAGTTCGGACAGTGTGTTTTTGCCTTTCTGATTTTCAAAGTTCGGGTATGTCTGAACATCTGCCCGAGCTTTAATGTTCGGACACACCCTTAGATTCTCCTCTAATTTTAGTTCGACTTGCGTCCGAACTTCGACGTCCGGACACAAGGTCGGACCTTCTGCCACTAGTACAAAAATGGTCTATTTCTACGCCCCTATTTCGGCGGTTTTTAACACCGCAAATAGGGACCCTATTTCGGCGGTTTTAACAACCGCAGAAATAGGGACCCTATTTCGGCGGTTCTTACATTAGAACCGCCGAAGTAGGTGCTTTTTATTTTTTAAAAAATAAAACGGACCTATTTCGGCGGTTGTTACGTTACAACCGCCGAAATAGCCCCGTTTTATTTTTAAAAAAAATAAAAAGCACCTACTTCGGCGGTTCTAATGTAAGAACCGCCGAAATAGGGTCCATTTTTTTTAAAAAAAAAATATCGGCCACCTATTTCGGCGGTTTAGAACTTACAACCGCCGAAATAGGTCTTTTAATATCACCCCTACCCAGACACTCGCATTTCACCCGACGGCCTTTCTCCCTCCCTCGTCGAGCTGCTGCTGCGTGCGATTTCAGAGGCGATTGAGGAGCGATTCCGGTCCTTCCGCTGCCGCCGTGCTCCGCCGTCCTCGCCGCCTCGCCGCCGGGTCGGTGCCGTCCGCTTCATCCGGTGTTAACAGCAGCAGCAGCAGCTTCATCCGAACAGAGGGAGAAGAACGAGGTAAATTTTCGATTTTGACCTAATTTATGGATTTATTGTGATTGTTGTTTAAATTGTGGTTGAATGTGAATGTGGATATGATTGTATTAGTGGAGTGTATGAAATTTGTGTATATATGTAGTATTGTAGAAGTGAAATTATATGTGCACACAAGGTGCTCGACAAAATGTTTGAGTGAATAATTGTGGTTTTTTTGCTCATTTTGTGTGGTTGTGCCTTTGTTTTTGATTTTGATTTTTCATTAATTTTCTTTTATTCTTGTTTTATTTCTACTTTGTGTAATTATACATCAAATTTGATTAGTGAGGATTACACTTGCTTTCGTTTTAGACTTTTAATATTTGTTCGGATTGTTTTGTTTTTCGTTTTTGATTTTGCGTTTTGCTTTTCGTTTTTAATTGCTTGAATATGAGGAACTAACATTGCTTTGAGTATTAGTGGTGTTATTGTATAATGAGGAAGAGATTGAGTTGTTTTAGTGTTAATAAAATGATGATTAAAGGGCTTGGAAGCCAAGGGGAAATAGATGAGTTTGTGCAGAATTTTAATGTATGTTAGTGCTTAAGGTTGTTGTGGATATTAGAAATGAGTTGGTGAGCTGAAATTGTGTGTGGGCAATGCTAAAATTATAGGGGAAACTCTGTCAAAATTGTCCTAGAAATTAGATGACTTAAGGTTTACATAATTCTTTTTTTTTAGGTTTCAAATTTAATTATGTAGGTTAATAGTATGTAGTTCGTTTATCTTTTCTCTTAATTCAATTAGGATATGTTTACATGCTAAGTTTTATTTTTTACTTTGTTTAATTATACGTCAAATTTGATTAGTTAGGATTACGCTTGCTTTCGTTTAGACTTTTAGTATTTATTCTGTTTTTATGCTTTTTGTTTTTGATTTTACGGTTTGCTTTGTTTATTTTATTTATTTTGTCATTACTTGAATTGGTTTAGTATTAAGTTACAAAATTTTTTTTTTTAGCTTTCAAATTTAATTCTGTAGGTTTATATAGTATGTACTTCATTTATCTTTTCTCTTAGTTCAATTAGGATATATTTACTTGATAAGTTTTAATAATTTGTTTCAATTTTATTTGCGTTTTATTTTTTCTCGAGTGGATTAATTAATTTTATAGTTTTATTTTTGTGTTTTATTTTTGTTTTTTTACTCATTTTGTGTGGTTATGCCTTTGTAGGGGGAAATCACTAAATGGGCTCACCCGATTGAAGTCGTACGGGGATGAATACAATTCATTTGTGAACCCGTAATATACTCAACTTACATCTTCATCTTTTTAGCTTATTATATATTTTTGCAATCCTAATTACGAATAATTAACATACATAAACTAATGAGTTTATATTCTATCTATAGAGAAGTGCTTAAGATTTCCCCGTTCATTGCACGGTATATTGACAGCGGAGTGGAAGAACCGGTAATATAATCTAACTTATCTTTTTGTCTTTTATACTTTGTATTTCCACAAAATATTGAAATTTGGTTTGATAAATAAATTTGGTATTAGTTTGATTTGTTTATTTACTCATTTTGTGTGGTTACGTCTTTGTAGGGGGGAATCACCGTTGCTGTTTCCTTCTCTGTGTACAAGTAAGCTACTAAACTCTGCTTTTTGTTTGATCATTGAGATTATGTATTCAGATAATATAGGTGCTAGTATATAATTTAGGTTGAAACCTTAGAGTTAGAGTAGCTAGCTTATTTAATATGCATACAGTCACGCTTCATTAACCGTACCGTTTTGTATTTCAAATAAAGTATGGAGCGTGACTGGATGTACGGTGAGCGAGGGGATCACTATCGCAACATGTTGAAAGAGTTTTGCAAAGCGGCAGTGCAGCACAAGGACATGACAAAGGCGGAGAAAATACCTTGTCCTTGTGTTGACTGCGGTGTCTTAAGGAAATTTTCAAACATTGTGGAAATTGAATTCCATCTGAAGACTCGCCACACTATAAGAGATGGATTTTTCATGGAGAAAGTGTTGAACATAATGTCGGGTCCTCGTACATTAATGAAAGGGAGAGGATGAGAACAGACCACACATTTGATTTTGTCGAGTCGGAACCGATCCCAAATGCTTCCGGAGTCAATGACAGTGAACCGACTTATCATGATGAGCAAATAATGGAGATGCTTGATAACGTTGAGAATAATTTTGTTGATCGACCGGATGAGTATCAAAGGTTGTTGGACGCATCCAAGACGGCATTGTATCCTACGTGCACTAAGTACACGAAATTGACGGCTATATTGAATTTGTTCAACCTGAAGGGAAGATATGGATTGAGTGACAAAGGTTTCTCGGCATTCCTCGAGCTGATTCATGATATGCTACCGGATGAGAATGGTCTCCCTACCACCACCTATGAGGCAAAGAAATGGGTATGTCCAATGGGAGTAGAGTACAAAAAAATTCACGCGTGTCCAAACAACTGTGTGTTGTACAGGGGTGAATACGCACATCTGGACACTTGCCCGAAATGTCAGCTGTCCCGGTATAAGCATAAAGATGGTGAGTACTCCTCCGTTCAAAAAAAAAGCCCTCCAGCTAAATTACTGTGGTATTTGCCGATTATACCCAGATTCAAACGGTTGTTTGCGAATCCAAAAGATGCAAAGAATTTACGATGGCACGCAGAGGGTAGAAAGAGTGATGAGAAATTAAGACATCCAGCAGATGGACCTCAGTGGAGAAACATCAATAGACGGTTCAAAGAACATTTTGGAGGTGAAGATAGGAATTTGAGGCTTGGGCTATGTACTGACGGGATGAACCCGTACGGCACATTAAGCAGTCAACACAGTACTTGGCCCGTTTTACTAGTGATCTACAATTTGCCTTCGTGGTTGTGTATGAAACGCAGGTACATAATGTTATCTCTTTTGATATCTGGCCCCAAGCAGCCAGGTAATAATATTGATGTATACCTCGCCCCATTGATTGATGATTTGAAGTTGCTGTGGAATGAGGGAACCGTTGTGTATGATGCTTATGCAAGGGAAAATTTCACGCTCAAGGCGTTGTTGTTCTGTACGGTCAACGATTTCCCTGCATATGGGAACTTGTCTGGATACACTGTGAAAGGAACATTTGCATGTCCGGTGTGCGAGGATGACACATGTTCGGACCGTTTACAAAATTGTGGTAAGAATGTTTACATGTGTCATCGACGTTTTCTACCTGAAGATCACCCTTATCGTAAGAAGAAGAAACTGTTCAATGGTGAGGCCGAGACTCGAGTGGCCCGTCTACCTTTGACCTCTGAGGAAGTGTATGCAAAGGTTAAGGACATTGTGAACGTCTTTGGAAACACATCGAAACCGGCAAAGAACATTTGGAAAAAATGCTCTATCTTCTGGGATTTACCGTATTGGCGTCACCTGCCTGTCAGACACTGTTTGGATTTCATGCACATCGTAAAGAATGTTGGTGAGGCAGTGAGTGGGACTTTGCTCAACATACCCGGCAAAACGAAAGACGGATTGAAAGTGAGAAAAGACATGCAAGTCATGGGTATAAGGAAAGAATTACACCCACAGGAGAATGAGAGACGAATATACCTACCTCCTGCATGCTACACACTTTCAAAGAATGAGAAGATCAGCTTCTGTAAATGTCTACACTCGGTAAAAGTACCATCTGGATATTCTTCAAACTGGAAGAATATTGTATCAATGAAGGATTTGAAACTGTTAGGCATGAAATCTCACGATTATCATGTATTGATGTTACATCTTCTGCCAGTAGCCATCCGTGGGATATTGCCAAATGATGTCAGAAATGCGTTAACCAGATTGTGTTTCTTCTTCAATGCTGTCTGCTGCAAGGTAATTGATGTAAACTCTCTCGATGATCTACAACGTGAAATAGTGGTAACATTATGTCAATTAGAGATGTATTTCCCACCATCATTCTTTGACATAATGGTGCACTTGATAGTCCACATTGTTCAAGAGATCCAATTTTGTGGTCCGGTCTACTTACGCTACATGTACCCTTTTGAACGATACATGGGTATTCTAAAGGGTAGAATGAGGAATAGATATCGACCAGAAGGGAGCATAATTGAAGCAACGGTGACTGAGGAAGTCACAGAATTTGTGACTGATTATCTGAATGAAGCAGAATCAATCGGTATCCCAAAACCAAGACACTACGGCAGATATAAAGGCAAAGGTGTCATTGGAAGAAAGATTGTGCAAGTACCAAGTCAACTGATTCATCAAGCACATCTGTTTGTGTTACAACACCTTGAGGCTGTTGAACCCTTCTTTGATACTCATATGAATGAGTTGAGACAACAAAATCCTACCAGAAACCATCTTTGGCTTACGAAAGAACAAAACCGACTGTTTGTCCAATGGTTCAAATATTATGTCTTTGAAAAAGCGTCATCAAATTCAGAAGTTCTCAATGAGGAAATCAGATTTTTGGCAATAGGACCTGAACCTAATGTTGTATCATTTGAGGGATATGACATTAGTGGGTATACTTATTACACTGCACGCCAAGATGCTAAATCAATAAACCAGAACAGTGGAGTAAAAATAGAAGCGGCATTCAATGAGTACCACATCGGTAACCAGTCTCAACCAGTGAGGAGCTCCAGTTGGTATTACGGTGTTATCGAGGACATTTGGGAGCTAGACTACCATATTGATTCGTTTTTAGTGTTCCGTTGCAAATGGGTGGACAACCGACGTGGAATCCAAAACGATGGAGGTCTTACCTTGGTTGATCTCACACGTGCCAGTTTTAAGGATGATCAGTTTGTTATGGGAAAAGATTGTGACCAAGTGTGGTATGTTCAGGATCCAAAAGACTTCAGATGGTCTGTTGTTCTTCCAGGTAGAAGACCAGTTCAGATTGAAAATGAAAATGAGGATGATGATGATGAGAATGAGACGATTGAAGGAACAACATTGTTTCCTACGGGGTTGCGGGATTTAAATGTTGATACTCAAAACGACTTGATTTATGCACGATCAGACCATGACGAGGGTTTTTGGGTTGATAACACCAAAACATAGAAGTATTTATGGTAATGTTATGTTAACTATTTTTCTTGACTTGTTCAACATTTGTCATTACATTATAAATTCATTCAATTAATTTGACTAACTTATCTTTACTGCAGTGGCTGATCACCCTATGGACCAGCCCGTTGAAGAAGCTGATCCTCATCAGCAGAGACCAGCAAAACGGGTCACACGAGGAGAAAGAAGGGGAAGAGAACTCACCCACCGGAGGATGAGGCTTGTCCATCACAGCAGGTGACAGAGCCACCAGCTTCCTCCTCCTCCGGACAGAAGGTGAAGAAGAGAGGTGCCACCCGTGCACTGAAGGCAATTAAAGGCCCCCCCACGCCTTTGCAGTTCAATGAGTTCAACCAGCCATACGGTAATTGGAAGAATGATTATACTGCATATGCTGGCCACCTGGTCAAGACTTACTGCGACATAAATCACAATTGGAAGCAAGTGCCACAATCATTGAAGGACACTATGTTTGGGATTCTTCAGGTGTGTTATTTTTTTATAATATGTTATATAATTTTAGAGTTTCTCGTTACTTGTGTTACTAAATGACTAATAATTGTTTATGTAGAGTCGTTTCTGCATTGATCCTTCTCTTAAGGAGGATATACTGAAAAAAATGGGGCGACAGTTCCGCGACCATAGGAAGGCCCTCTCTGACAAGTACTTTCATGGTGCTGCGTATCAAGACCCTGAATCGGATGATGCAGAAAGAGGCGATGAACTGCCACCCTGGGAGGCGTACGAGGGCATCACTGAGGAGCAGTGGACCCGGTTTGTGGAGTATCGTCACACGCCAGAGTACCAGGTAGAGCTAATATTCAACGCTGTCTTTTATACATTTTGGCTGTTTTATTTGCTTATTTGTATCTTACACGTTACATATGTATTTGTAGGCGGTTCGTGCAAAACAGCAGGCAAATGCGAAGAAAAATCTATACCCACATCACTTAGGTGGTAAAAGCATTGCCGAACGCGTACCAGAGTGGGAGCAAAAGGGCTTGCTTCCACAGGATGTGGCTCCTAGCGACAGAAGGATGAAGGTGTGGGAGTTGAGTCGAGTGCCAAAAAACTCGACGCCGGAAAATCCTCAGTACGATGATGCCACGAGAGAGATTATAAATCAAATGGTATCTAATTTCGGTTCATAAGTTTAATATTTGTTTGTGTACCTGTATATTAATGAATTTTGTTAATTTTGTGTTTTATAGGAAGAGTTAAACTCTCAAGTTACTGAGGGTTCTTGGGCTCCGAACAGACAATATGATCCCCTTTCTCGTGCTCTTGGAAAGGTGGATCATCCTGGTCGCGCTATTGGTTTTGGTGGACAAGTTGGTATCCGCCAAGCTTTTGGTAATCCGGGGTCTAGGAAAGGCTCACAAGGAAGGATGATCAGCTATGAGGAACATTTGAAGGTTACTGCTGAGATGGAGCAGAGGCTTATGCAGAATGTTCAGCATTTGGTTGCAGAGGAGATGACAAAAATACGCTCACAGATGTGCAGTAGTCAGGAGGTGACTAGACCAGCCCATGCACCATCAGCTGATAGGGAGGAGGGCACACCAGTACGGCAGAGTAGTGTGCAGTCGATAGATCCATATCCACATGCATCTATTAAGGTTTAGTCACATTAACTTAGAAAATAAATTATTTATTATCATCTATTTACTTCGATTGTGTTCGTTTAACCCTTCTTTACTTAATGTTCAGGAACCCTGTTTATGCACGCTGTTCATACCGATGGGAGGTGCGGATATTATGGTGGCGTGGGGTAAATTGTTTCCCTCATCTGGTACAGACACCGTCGGCGGTGAACCACTACGGCAGGGGTATGTCCGGGTGCTTGTAGATGATTATGTGACAGAGTATGCTGATGTTGCTATACCGGTACCTCTGGGACAGAGAAACATACTTCGCTCTGTTCAAACAGCTACAATCCAATGGCCGGGTACATGGGTCAAAATCTCGGGCCAGGTAAACACAATTAACGCTTACTCTAAAATTATAATTATCCGATGTTTCAATTAGTATATGGTTTAGAGTGAGTCACTTAAACTTAATTAATCAACAAATTAGGAAAATGTCAAGTCGAAAAAAACTTCTAAAGGAAAAGGAAAAAGTGTTGCCACACCAGCTCTCACGGGGGCATCCTCCAACTTCATGATGAGACCTGCTTTAGTAGAGAAGAACATATTGGAGGGGTTGTCACAGAACATGAGACTTCTGCACTCGTCCTTGTTGATGACGTCACCTCAGAGTGATAGGATCCAAGTGGAGGATAGCCAGGGTCTTTTTCACCATCACGAACCCGAAGGACGGACGCATACGTTCGATATATATATGTCCGACTTCGTTGATGTATTCAAGAGAGACTGGTTAAATGTGTCGATTCTGAAGTCAGCTAGCATGTGAGCGATCTCATACCTTTTCCTATATTAATGAAATACTTGAATTATTTTTTGTACTTTAACGCCGTTCACTGATGTTGTTGTCTTTATGGTGCAGGCATGTGCATTCCAAGGCGATACGAGATCATCAGACTGACAGCTTCGGATTCCTATGCCCTGATACTTGCAGTGAAGTGACTATGTTAATGGATCCTGAAAGTCTTTTGCGGTACGTGACGAACGCAATATATGAATGTGCAGACAAGTCATACATTATGCTACCATATTATCAAGGGTAAGTCATACTTCCATATCTTATTACGTTTTATTTATAAGTTATGTTATCCGTGTTATGATTTCAATTGTATTCATCACGTGAGCAGTCGTCATTGGTCGTTGTTGGTTTTGGTCATGAAATACCCGAGAGTCTTACAGTTCGACTCACTTGGTACGAGTGCCAAGAAGCCAGCGATAGCAGCGGCTCTAAAGAGGTGAGCTATTTAAATTATACTACAATTGTCATAACTTAATAAATTGTTTCGTTAAATTTGATTAAATTGTGTATTACATTTAAAATATTTATTTTGTATAGTGGCTTCCAAGCTGCACTGCGTGCATTGCAAAAGACACCGAAGAACATCCCTTGGACTACAGTGAAGGTAGTTTTACTTATTTTGTGCAAATAGTTAACATGTTAATAGTAGACCTGCAAGTATGACTGATAACGTAATGTGTGAATGTATAGTGTCCAGTACAGCCTGGTGGATCAGAATGCGGTTACTATGTTATGAGGTTTATGCATGACTTAGTAGCATCATCCAAGTTTTTGCCAGAAAAATCATTGGACATGGTATTAAACTATCTTTGAAAGTCTTGGTTTATATGTATTTTTATTCTTTGTCATTCTTTGTGTAGTGTCTCACTAACTATTCATTTTTGTTTGTTCAAGGCTTTCGAAGAAATCGTGGGCATTGGAAGTTATGAAAATAGGCACATATCTGAAATCCTCGAGGAATGGGCAGAATTTATCTCCATCGACGTACTTAGTTGATTCCTCTTAAGTTGTTTGCGTTGAACATTACTTGTGTTATTATATGTATTTCATTAGATTGAAACGTAGTGAATTGTATATTGTAATGGAGTGTGGTGTGGAGAGTGCATGTGGTGAAGTGTACAACTAATCCTTTTTTTGTTATGAATTTTCTTGCGTTTTTGCATTTATTGATGCGTGCCGATGATTATGGCCGCTTTATGGGTTTATAGTATGCTACCGAGGCGCCCCACTGTGGTGGCAGCATTATACAATGCATTTACAGGTTTGCTTAATTTTGTGGTGTATTTGGGTGCAATAATAAGCTGGAAAGGAAAAAACAAAAAAAAAACTGTCTATTTCGGCGGTTCCTACTAAAGAACCGCCGAAATAGACCAGCTCCATTTGACCGTCTTCGTTTGACCTGGCCACCTATTTCGGCGGTTCTTTAGTAGGAACCGCCGAAATAGGTGGCCAGGTCAAACGAAGACGGTCAAATGGAGCTGGTCTATTTCGGCGGTTCTTTAGTAGGAACCGCCGAAATAGGGTAAAATACCTATGTCTGCGGTGCTCATTTCTGCGGTTGTAAACCGCAGAAATAGGCCCTTTACAACCGCAGAAATAGGCTGATTTCAAATCGACTTGTGTCTGAACATTGATGTCCGGACACAAGTTCGGACATTTGACTATTCTGGTTTCTGAGTCTCGACTTGCGTCCGAACTTCGACTCCACCAAGGTCGGACACTGCTCTGTTTTCTGCATAACTACTCCGTCTGAACTCCGATTTGAATGCCGTTTGTGGCGTTGGACTCCTCTAAGTCTCTACTACTGTATTATAAGTGTTTTGGCATGGTTTCATGCAAGGTTGCTTCTGTTTTTGCAAACCTTCTGTTTTGGGGCACTTTACTTTGTTTCTGAGCCGTGAATGGCTGGGTCGAGCTATTCCGTGGTATACCATGTAGACGTCGTTTTGAGTGTGGGTCATTCCCTTTCTGTTCGGTGGGGTTGACGAACCCTTTGGCTCTTTCGAGTCATTTCTGCGTTACCGAGAGACCTGTTATGGTCTATGGGTCTTCGACCCTTCTGAGTGTGTGCATTGTACTGTGTCCTCTTTCTGTTTGTGAACTCTGATTGTTTCTGAATTGGGAACTCTTGTGTTCCACTCTGTTTCTGGTTCTAAAAGCTTCTGACTATTTGGGAAACTGTGGTTATAATGTCTATCTTCTCCTCCTTCTGATTTCAATTGTTTTGAGCGACCTTACTGATGACGGTCGCTGCTTACTGGGCATAGTTGTGTGCTCACTCCCCTACTTTTAACATTTTTGCAGATTGATCAGCGAGGATCATTCTAGTTCTGGAGCCTTGGCTTATTTGTTATTCCTTGTTAAGCATTCGATTGTATGAGTTGTAGCCTTCGGGCCTTACTTTTGATGTTTTGTATCGGTTTTGAGGATTACTTTATGGTTTAATGTATTCAGAACAGTTGTTTTACAAGTATTTATGGAAGTGTTGTTTCGGGCCTTATTTGTGTTTGTTAAACGTTAGAGCCTTGCGTTATTAGGTAGTAATACGCGGCGTGTAATGCCCTTAACTCATAGGCCGGTTTTAGGGGTGTTACATTTAGTGGTATCAGAGCCAGGTTTGGCTTTCTTTAGGGTCTGTGGTTGTGTTTGCTTGTGTGAGATTCTGTTGTGACAGTTGTTTGAAGTCTGAGTCAGTTCTGACAAGTTTTGGATTTGTGAATCTCAGAATGCCTCCTCGTAGAACACCAGTGACCCCTCAGGGAGATGCTGCGGATGCAGTGCAGCAGTTTGTGGCGCAGTTGATGCAGACAGTGGCTGCAGCTGCTGGGGGAGCTGGTGGAGGAGCTGGTGGAGCAGGCCCAGCAGGGGCGAATGCTGTGGGAGGCCGAGTTAGAGCCCTCCAAGAGTTTATGAAGCTAAAGCCGCCTTCCTTCGACGGCTGTGGTGACCCTTAGGAGGCGAGCCACTGGATTACGAGGTGAGGATCTGCTAAGAGTGATGGGCTTCGAGATGACCAGAAGGTCGACTGTCGCACGTTCCTCTTTAAGGGGGAGGCGAAGGAGTGTGGCGTATGGTGATGGGTAGGCATCCCAGCCTTGGACCTGGTATCAGTTCTGCTTGGAGTTCAACAAGCAGTTCTATCCGGATGTCTACAAGGATCAGAAGATCAACGAGTATAACCGACTGCGCCAAGGGAGAGAGACGTCTGTGGAGGAGTATGTAAGGAAATTTGTGACTCTTTCGAAGTATGCTCCGGAGCCATATGAGCACAGGAAACCCTAGTTCGAGAGTGGGCTCAGACCAGATATCAGTCCTGTGACACCTCTTCGTCACCGACCTTCAGAGATGTGGCGGATGTCGCTCTGCTAGTAGAGGCCGACATCAGGGGCAGACAGGCTGGCAAGGACCACAAAGGGAAGAGGCGTGCTGAGGAGCCTCAGAAGAAGGAGGTTGCTCCTCCTCAGAAGAAGCAGTCCTATGGAGATCGCCGGGGAGCTTCTTCATCTTCGTCAACTGGGGCGAAGTATGGGTCTTGTGGTCACCCCCATCCTGGTAGGGAGTGCTACAAGAAGACTGGTGCCTGCTTTAAGTGCGGGTCGATGGACCACCGGATTGCTCAGTGTCCTCAGGCATCCAGTAGAGGCTCGGGAGATAAAGGCACCGGCTCAGATTTAGGGGCGAGGTCCAACCAGAAGAAGCCTCAGGCTCAGGCTCGAGTGTATGCTATGGCGGGGGAGCGTGATCGTGCTGGTGATCGCGTCGTCTCAGGTATCCTTCAGATCCATTCTCAGGATGTATTTTGTCTGTTTGACTCTGGAGCTACGTACTCCTTTATCTGCTGTGATCTGTTGGGTAGACTTGAATTGACTACTGTGCCTAGTGAAGTAGATTTATGTATGAGTAGTCCTCTGGGTGGGATTGCTCCTTGCATTCTTGATTCTGTGTGTAAGGCTTGTCCCATAGTAGTCCGGGATAAGACCTTTTGTGCTGACCTCATCCCGATGCGGATGACCTGTTTTGATGTGATTTTGGGCATGGATTGGCTGGCAGAGCACCATGCCCATATAGACTGTGCAGCGAGGAGAGTAGTGTTTGATCTGCCAGGCGGGAGCCGTTTTGTCTTCGCTGGGAATGCAGTCCCGTGTGCGCCTGTGATTGTGTCCGCGATGCAGGCAGCCAGCTTCTTGAGGAAGGGCTTCCAGGGCTTTTTGTGCTACCTACCGGAGGTACGCGAGGGATCTAGCTTGGAGAGCATCCCGATCGTCAGAGAGTTTCCTGAGGTCTTCCAGGATGACGTGCCCGGACTTCCACCAGTGAGGGAGGTGGAGTTCACCATCGATTTAGCGCCAGAGACTCAGCCCATCTCTAGGGCCCCTTACCGTATGAGCCTGGCGGAGCTGAAGGTTCAGCTTCAGGAGTTGCTAGATAAGGGCTTCATTTGCCCTAGCGTTTCGCCTTGGGGAGCGCCAGTGCTATTTATGAAGAAGAAGGATGGGACCTTCAGATTGTGCATCGACTATAGAGAGCTGAACAAGGTGACCATCAAGAATCGCTACCCCCTACCGCGCATCGATGATTTGTTTGACCAGTTGGCGGGCGCCACAGTGTTCTCGAAGATAGATCTTCGTTCAGGCTACCATCAGTTGAGGATTAAGGCCGAGGACATGCCTAAGTCCACTTTTAGGACTCGTTATGGTCATTACGAGTTCTTAGTTATGCCGTTTGGTCTGACTAATGCTCCCTCAGTCTTCATGGATATGATGAACCGGGTTTTCAAACCCTATCTGGATCAGTTTGTAGTGGTCTTCATAGACGACATCTTGGTGTACTCCAAGAGCGCAGAGGAGCATGAGGAGCATCTAAGGATTGTTTTGCTGACGTTGAAGGATCGTGAGCTGTATGCTAAGTTGAAGAAGTGTGACTTCTGGCTTGATCGTGTAGTATTCTTGGGACATGTGGTCTCGAAGGACGGTATCTCAGTGGATCCTGAGAAGACCAGAGTAGTGATGGAGTGGGCGAGGCCTACGAATGTTGTAGAGATCCGTAGCTTCCTTGGGTTAGCTGGGTACTACAGGAAGTTCGTTGAGGGGTTCTCTAAGATAGTATCCCCGCTGACCCGTCTGTTGAGGAAGGAGATTAAGTTCGAGTGGAGTGAGGCTTGCGAGCAGAGCTTCCAGGAGGTTAAGAAGAGGTTGACGACAGCACCGATTCTGACTCTGCCATCTGGGACCGAGGGATTCGAGGTCTTCTGTGATGCGTCCCATAAGGGACTAGGTTGTGTTTTGATGCAGCAGGGTAAGGTAGTGGCCTATGGCTCTCGGCAGCTTAAGCCTTATGAGAAGAACTACCCTACTCACGATCTGGAGTTGACAGCTGTGGTTTTCGCGCTGAAGATTTGGAGACATTATCTGTATGGGGCGTCGTGTAAGGTCTACACGGACCACAAGAGTCTCAAGTATCTGTTCACTCAAAAGGAGCTGAACTTGAGACAGAGGAGGTGGTTGGAGCTACTTCATGACTACGATTTGGAGATCCTCTACCACCCGGGTAGAGCGAATGTTGTGGCAGACGCTTTGAGTCGGAGAGGTGCTCCGGGTGTAGCTGGTGCCTTGACAGGAGTTCAGAGGTCCGCCTTAGAGCTTCAGCGTATGGGCGTTTGGGTAGTCAGACCAGCTAGTGCCAGTGTGATAGCAGCGCTTCAGGTTCAGTCTTCATTGGTCGACAGGATCAGAGTTGGTCAGGAGTCAGATTCGGCTTTGTGTCGGATCAGAGAGGGACTGTCTTTGGAGCAGAGTTCGGACTTCAGTGTCTCCAGTGATGGTTGTCTGTGCTTCAGGGGTCGAGTGTGTGTGCCGGATGACGCAGTTCTGCGTAGGGAGATCCTCCATGAGGCTCATGGAGCGCCATATTCAGTTCACCCAGGAGGGGTGAAGATGTATCGAGATCTCAGAGAGTCGTTCTAGTGGTCTGGGATGAAGCGCGACATCTCTGAGTTTGTTTCGAAGTGCCAAACCTGTCAGCAGGTGAAGGCTGAGCACCAGAGGCCAGCGGGTTTGCTTCAGCCCCTTCCCATTCTTGAGTGGAAGTGGGAGAGTATGGGGATGGACTTTGTCATGGGTTTGCCCAAGACTTCCTCTGGCTATGATGTTGTATGGGTGATTGTTGATCGTCTGACGAAATCTGCCCATTTTCCGCCGGTGAAGAAGACCTTCAGTTTGGAGCGCTTAGCTCGTCTGTAATCTCGATCTCGATTAGATAGTGATGCTTCACGGGGTATCCTGCTTCTTTGTGTCTATCGTGATCCTCGTTTCGTGTCTAGATTTGGCGCAGTTTTGCATAAGGCCTTGGTACAGAAGTAGCTTTCGTTCAGCCTACCATCCTCAGTCGGATGGCTAGACAGAGAGGACTAATCAGGTCTTGGAGGACATGCTTTGCGCATGTGTCCTAGATTTTGGAGGTAGCTGGGATCAGCATGTGACTCTGATTGAGTTCGCCTACAACAACAGCTTTCAGGCGAGCATTGGTATGGACTCCGTTTGAAGCGTTGTATGGCAGGAGGTGCAGGTCTCCCTCTGTTGGGATGACCTGAAGGAGAGGGTCTTGGTTGGGCCCGAGCTGGTGCAGGGTGCAGTGGAGAAGATCAGAACGATTCGGGAGCGTCTGCTTGTTGCTCAGAGTAGAGAGAAGTGTTATGCAGACCAGAGGCACAGGCCGCTTGAGTTTGATGTTGGCGATCATGTCTATCTGCGAGTTTCTCCAGTCAGGGGAGTAGTCCGGTTTGGGAAGCGTGGAAAGCTTAGTCCAAGGTTCGTTGGACCGTTTGAGATTCTAGAGAGGATTGGCCATGTGGCTTACCGTTTAGCGTTTCCCCCAGCCTTGTCTGCTGTCCACAGTGTTTTTCATGTTTCTATGCTGAGGAAGTACCTGCATGATCCGTCTCATGTGATCGACTACAGCCAGCTTCAGTTGAGGGAAGACTGCAGTTTCGAGGCGGTGCCTACCCGCATTTTAGCCAGAGATGTCCGTCGGCTTCGTAGTAAGACCCTGCCTATGGTTAAGGTCCAATGGTCTGATCAGTTAGAGAATGAAGCGACTTGGGAGCTCGAGGATGAGCTACGTGCCAAGTTTCCCTCCCTATTTGAGCAGTAAGGTGAGTCAATTTCGAGGACGAAATTCTTTTAAGGGGGAGGTGATGTTATAACCCATAGTTCATACCTTATATTATATCTGTTACAATGTTATTCTAAGTTGGATTAACCTTTGCTGTCAGTTGGGACGTCAGCGCATTGTTTTATTTGTCAAGGACAAGGAGGTCATTCAATTAATTAATTAAGGTAATTAATTATTTGATTTGTAAGGAAAGGAATTCCTTATTTCTTTTCTTTTCCTGATCATTGTTATTCATGTCAGATAGGTCGTGGAGCGTTGGTAGTTTCCTGAAGTTTGAACGAGCGCCTCTCTTCCCTCTCTCTCTCTCTTGATTCCTCCTTTGTGAGAACTGTGCTACTATCATTGCAATCAGATTGAAGACCTCGTTGCTGCGGCATTTCTCTTCTTGATCAGGTTTGTCTACAGAATTCTGGATTCCGTTGTTGGCTTCTCCTCCCTCAGTTTCTGATTTTGGTATTCCGAATGTATTGATTCAGCGGCGACGGTTCTGTGTTGGGAATTCGGATTGTTGAGGCTACGCTGCTGCAGTCTATTGGTTTCCTCTATGTTCTTGTAATCAGGTACGGGTTACAGAATTGAGGTGTGCTGATGTTCTAGGTCTTGTTGTCTTCTGATTTTGATTGTGGGCTGTCGATCTGTGTTGTTCAGTGATTGTGTCGTGTCTGGTTGGAGAGCGTTCGGGGCTGCGTTTTGCTTGAAGTGCGTTGTCGATACCTCTGCTAATTGAGGTAGGTGGTTACTCGATTCGGTTTGGAAGTTCAGCCCTGGGGTTTGCAAGGTTTTGTGGTCTGTTTTGTGTGCGGATTACGATTGTTGTTGGTTGTCTTAGTTGCGTTTCTGAATGGCTAAACCCCCATGGTTTTCAGGATTTATGACTGATTTGGTGTGTGTTCTGAAATGGCAATTCGTGGTGTCGAATTGCGTTGTTTTTCTGCTCTGTTCGTCTTCTGAAATCTGCAGTTTTCGCACTGTCCGAACTTCCGTCCGAGCTTTGAAGTTCGGACAGTGTGTTTTTGCCTTTCTGATTTTCAAAGTTCGGGGTATGTCCGAACATCTGCCCGAGCTTTGATGTTCGGACACACCCTTAGATTCTCCTCTGATTTTAGTTCGACTTGCGTCCGAACTTCGACGTCCGGACACAAGGTCGGACCTTCCGCGTAAGTTTTTCCGTAAACTCGTCCGAACATCAGTCCGAACATTGATGTTCGGACATTCTGAAATGTTCTGTCTGATTTCAAATCGACTTGTGTCCGAACATTGATGTCCGGACACAAGTTCGGACATTTGACTATTCTGGTTTCTGAGTCTCGACTTGCGTCCGAACTTCGACGTCCGGACACAAGGTCGGACACTACTCTATTTTCTGCATAACTACTCCGTCTGAACTCCGATTTGAGTGCCGTTTGTGGCGTTGGACTCCTCTAAGTCTCTACTACTGTATTATAAGTGTTTTGGCATGGTTTCATGCAAGGTTGCTTCTGTTTTTGCAAACCTTCTGTTTTGGGGTACTTTACTTTGTTTCTGAGCCGTGAATGGCTGGGTCGAGCTTCCGTGGTATACCATGTAGACGTCGTTTTGAGTGTGGGTCATTCCCTTTCTGTTCTGTGGGGTTGACGAACCCTTTGGCTCTTTCGAGTCATTTCTGCGTTGCCGAGAGACCTGTTATGGTCTATGGGTCTTCGACCCTTCTGAGTGTGTGCATTGTACTGTGTCCCCTTTCTGTTTGTGAACTCTGATTGTTTCTGAATTGGGAACTCTTGTGTTCCACTCTGTTTCTGATTCTGAAAGTTTCTGACTGTTTGGGAAACTGTGGTTATAATGTCTATCTTCTCCTCCTTCTGATTTCAATTGTTTTGAGCGACCTTACTGATGACGGTCGCTGCTTACTGGGCATAGTTGTGTGCTCACTCTCCTACTTTTAACATTTTTGTAGATTGATCAGCGAGGATCATTCTAGTTCTGGAGCCTTGGCTTATTTGTTATTCTTTGTTAAGCATTCGATTGTATGAGTTGTAGCCTTCGGGCCTTACTCCTTTTGACGTTTTGTATCGGTTTTGAGGATTACTTTATGGTTTAATGTATTCAGAACAGTTGTTTTACAAGTATTTATGGAAGTGTTGTTTCGGGCCTTATTTGTGTTTGTTAAACGTTAGAGCCTTGCGTTATTAGGTAGTAATACGCGGCGTGTAATGCCCTTAACTCATAGGCCGGTTTTAGGGGTGTTACAGGGTGTGTAATTTTGCCAAACGTCATGGGTGGGGATGTAATTTTCCCTTTAATATATGATATATTCTTTATTTTACCTTATATTATTTGTACGCAAGGATAACATCTAAACACACATAATTATTTTTTACTCTAATATTTATTTCCACTACTTTTAAAATATTATTAAAAGATGTTAGTAATATTTTTATTCTAAATTTATAAGATATAATAAAATTTGATAGTTTATAAATTCTGTAAGTATGTATAAAACTTAATAAGGTACAACACATAACTTATTTTAGTAAATGCATAATATTTTCATAAATAATAAAGTAAAATGACTAAATTATCTTGTATAAAGAATTAAAGACTGCACTATCAACCTTATTTTAACATTATAAATAGGTTCTCCCATTTTGCTATTTCAGCATTTGTTGTTATGTACTTGTTCATGATGTACCCTCAAAGTATATTTTGATTAATAGTTTACCTATAATTGAGATTGTTGTTTGTCCGATTGTTAATTTATTTGCTAAATCATAAAGTTGTCATTGTGAAATACCCCGTAATTGAAAATAGTGATTAATTATGCTAATAAGTATTTTAGAAGCTTAATTATGTCTAAATAATCATGAGGGAACAAATCCCGAAGAAAACTGATCCTTAAAACGGGTTAAAAACACAAACGAACCTTAAAGCGCGTTTTTCGAGGAAACCGGGAAAACACGACTCTAAGCGGGTCAAATAGACTCGTAACAATTTTGGTCAACCAAATAGTCATTAATAAATATTAATGAAAGTCTAGAACCAATAAAATCAATTAAATGAGAAAATAGTAAAAACTGTCAAAAACGGGAAGTTGTGGGGTGAAAGCATAAATAAACCAAACTAGTGTGTCCACTTTTAAAATAAAAAGCAAAAATCTGATTGTGTGTGCTGTGTGGGCCGATTTTACTTCCCTCTCTCACACTCTCTTAACTCTCTTCTTATGTGCTAGAAGACAAACAAATAAAAAGCAAAAATTAACCCTCTCTCTCCTATCCCCCTCTACTCTCATGTACAGCACCCTCCTCCCTCTTGTTAACTCCAAATCTTCTCCAAAAATTACAAAACTTGTACCATTTGGAATCCTCCCATCAAGGAGAACACCTTCATCCTTTCAAAATCCGAAAACACCCATTTTCATCTCCATGGGTGTGCTACATTTGGAGCTTGAAGACCACCATTAGAAGCACCTTCATCTCCTGGTCATTTTGAGGTAAAAATAACCTTGAAAGCTCATCTTTTTCTAGCCCTTGTTGGCAAAATGGAAATTCAAACTAAACCCTTGTTTGGTTCCTTGTGTTCTAGCCGATTTTGGCATCCTTGGAGAGTGGGAAATCTTGCTCTTGTTGCTATTCTACACCCTCTCTACATACTTGCAAGGTAATATATTTCTAAACCCTAAAAATCTACCTTAAAAGCCTTAAGATGAATTAAAGGGTTAGTTGTATTGAAATGTGTATATCAATGGGCAGTAGCTTTAGAGAATTGAAGTTCTATAATCGGTGGGAGGAGAGGAAAGGAAAGGAAGAAGGAAAGAAGCAAGAAGAAGAAAAGAAAAGCTAGTAAGGAAGCAAGGTAAATTGCACTCTCTTGTGTAGTCTTGTAAATGCTTCATGTAACAGATTTTAGTAGCCTTTGAATGTGTATTGAAAATAGTAATGAGTAGTAGTGTAATGTGTAAGAGAACCTAAATGTTTTAAAGCTTCAAAAGTTGATTAAAAACTTGTATAAACCTTAAGGAAGGAAATGTGAGTGTGTAGGAATTTTAGGAGTGTTTAATGTTTTGTGTTGGAGAGCTTGGTATATTGATGTGTTGATAAACAGGTGAATTGGGTAACAATGTGAGAATACAACATGTGGGGAGAATGTAAAAATATAGGGGAGGCTATGCCAAATTTTACCTAGAAACTAGAATACTTAAGAGTTTTAACTAGGTAGAAAATATACTTTGAAAACAGATTTTATAGGAGCTAGTTATTTGTAGGTTAGGAGAGGTTGTAATGCATATAAGCCTAGAAATGGCATTAGAGGGGGAAGCTATAGAAGGAGAAAGTGAGAATCAAAATATGTAGCATAACTATACTAGGAAGAAACAATGTAAGTGCCGAAATGAAATTTAGGAAACAAGTGTGTAAATTAGTATAGAAATTGGTAATGAGTTAATGGATGAACTAAGATGATTTAGGGGGTTTTATTAGTGCTAAAACATGTTAGGATGTATGTAGGAAGATTGGGGAAGAAATGGGTAAGAAAAGAAGTGAAAAACAAATTCTGTAGGCAAGTTCTGCTACCGACCGACCTAGAGGTTGGATCGGTCGTGGGTCGGTCGGAGCATAAACAACTGAAATGAAACTTTCTAGAATGGACCGACCCAGAGGGCCGTGGGTTGGTCGGGAAAATTTTTCTGAAGTTGAAGTTTCTGACTTCGACCGACCCAGAGGTTGGGTCAGTCGGTGGGTCGGTCGGGTAAGTCTGGAGGACAGAAAACTTACTAGAATGGACTGACCCAAGAGGTTGGGTCGGTCGGTGGGTCGGTCGGCCCAAACTTACAAAAAAAATGTTAATTATTGTAATCATATGTATATATATATAGAAGTACACCATTGTGGCTAAGAATAACAAAAGAATTTGCACATGAGTGAGGAAATAAACTTAAAGTATAAAAAGAGTTCATAACCACTTATGACTTGTAAGAACTAGTAAGTATGTCTAGGGAAAGGAAATGGAGTAAGACATTAACCATACAACTCCATGTATGTTATAGGACTTGATTTGTGAACACCGAAGGAAAGTCGGTTCGAGTACAACGGTGAACGGTATGAACTTCTCATGCCCCGTATGCTACCTTGGTTACTCTGATTTGTGTGTTGTGTGCTAATTGATCACCTAAATAAGATAAACGCACGAATCAGACTTATTATGTTTACTTGTGATTATATGATATTGTTCCTTGGTGAATGTTTATCTTAAATCATAGTTTGTATAATTCATGAAATGTATGGATGATAATGAGTGTGTGTATACTTGGTGTACATTGTTGTGACCGAATGATATTGTGATGGACTTCTTACAAATTCCTAATAAGCTAACCAATCTAACTTAATAAATTAGTAAATTGGAATGAGTAGAAGTCCGATATAGTTTCGGCCACGCGTGAGAAGGCGGAGACACAAGAGGTTGGATCCAATTCCTGGCTTTTAATCTTTTCCACGGCCCAAACCCCTTAAATGGGTAGCATCCTGGATTAGTGAGCCACCTAAAGCCCGGTGTGGTGGGACGGTGTAGTCCCTGCCCGGAGGTCATACCACTTAACATGAGTAAGAGTAAGTAAGTAAGAGTAAGTAAATGAGTATGAAAAGTAAGTAGGTAAAGTATGAATGTGAATGTGTAAGTATTGTGTAATTAGTAAAGGAGTAATGAACATCCGATTAACCCGGATGTGTAATTTGGCTAACCCTTAAGAAATTAAGTACTGTGAATGTTATTGTATTACTATTTTGGCTTGTGTATTGTACGTTGAACGAATGTATTGTGTATATGAAAGCATGTATGCATGTTAATAATGAACCGCATGTATAGTCGACCTTAAATAGTCGGCGTGCCCTTGTTAGCACGCGGTATATGCGAAGTTTATATGCAACTTTTTGCTGAGCCCCTTGGGGCACCGTTTTTAATATTTCCAGGTACTCGTGAAGGGTGAAGACTTGGTGAGAACAAGATGGTTTCTTTTTGGATGTAATTAGTGGACTTGAAAGGTGTACCAAGTTGTATATGGCCATAGGCCTTTTTGTTTAGCCAGTGTACCATGGGGTACACCCTTTTTGGATATGGTGGGATTGTGAATTGGTATAGATGAGTAGATTGTGTAAACTCATTATTTTTGGAAGCTAGTGAAAGGATGTAATTGAATACACTTAGATACTCGGTAATCATTTTTGTAAGTATTTGATATTCGATATTTGGTAAGTAATGTAGTAGCTCGGTATTATTTAGACATCAGACCGTGACTGTAAGTAGTGTAAGCCTAGCTAGCCGTATGGGCGGTTAGCGGCGTTGTATCACCCACCGTAGTAGTAGTAATTCCGCTGCGAGTAGTAGTATAATTGAGATGATTAGACGGTAAGTAAAGGATTAGCGGTAGGGGTGTTACAAAAAGTGGTATCAGAGCGTAGTTACGCTCTGATGACCTAAGTTACCGAGCATAGGGATTTCCGAGTTAGGATTTCAACCGTTTTAAAACGGATACTTAGAAACCTAACTAAGAATTACCGTTGTTAACAACGGATACCCTTGACGTCCTTAGGGACGATACCTTGCTTAATTCCATGACCCATTGGTCACATGCTACAAAGCCTAATGCGAATGTTAAATGTTCAGAAGTTAGGACGAGGTCGAGGCCGACCTAGAGGAGAGACATCTGATGGACCAGGCGCGCAAACGATAGCAAAGATCGTCGCCGCCACGGTAGCACAGATGCTACCTCAAGTAATTACCGCAATGCAACAAACCCAACAAAACCAACAAACTCAAGCGGGACCAATCCCTCCCCCTCCACCCAGAGAAGCAAACTGGATAAAAGCTGTAGCGGAACTCCGAACTCCATGCTTTAGAGGCGAGAGTGATCCGGCAAAGGTAGAAGCCTACATCTCCGAGATGGAGACAGCCTTTGAAACCCTCGAAGCTCCTGTTGGAGTTCGAGTTAGAGTAGCAGCTTACTACCTCAATAACACTGTCATGGATTGGTGGAAGTTAATCAAGAACGAGCATGTCAACGACCCCACATTCGATTGGGAATCCTTTACATCCCTTCTCCGATCCAAGTACTATCCAGAACATGTCAAAACCAAGAAAAGACTAGAGCTTGATGCCTTGAGGATGACATACAAGATGTTTGTGGATGAGTACTACCGCACCTTCACTTCTATCCTTCGCCTTCTACCCGACCTTGGGTACACCGGCCAGGTGTTGGTCGATCGCTTCTATGACGGTCTGAGCCATCGCCTTCGGTACGGCATGGGCTACACCAGATTTACCTCCCTTCAGGTAAATATCGGTTGAACCCTTAGTACCATTGTAAATACTTTACCTTTATTTTTTTGAGTGAGAATCCCGGCTAATACCTGAAACTTCAGGAGTGCTATCACGCGGCATCTCGCGTTGAGATCACTTGCCAATTAAGGGATGAGGAAACAACGCTTAAGCGCAAGGCTAACAACAAAATCAGTGCCGAGGAGCAGAACCAAGGCAAGAGCTGGAAAAAGAAGAAAGGGAAGTTCTTTCAGTAAACCCAAAAGAACTCCCCAAGTGAGAGAAGTGCCCATGCTGAGAAGGGCAACCCAGTTGAGCTTCTTCAACTAGGTTCTTCTGCGCCGGTGGCTGCGAAGCCACTGAGATCACACCCACCTAAGGGTTCTGGCTCCGGGTACACCAAGAACTACTCCGACGACCGCAGCTATGTATGCAGAAGATGCAACCAAGACCATCCCGGCAAGGATTGCCAAGGGAGAGAAATCCGGTGCTACAACTGTCAGAAGCCGGGACACCGAGCCAACATGTGCCCAAAGAATGCCAAACCCAAAGGGAACTTCCAGAGCTACAAGCAGATGGAAGGCAAGGAAGCTGCATCTGGCGATGCACCAGCCCAGCAGGCGCCGCAGGGATAGGGATCCCGAGGTCCTCAGAGGGGCGCACTGATAAGTGTCCAAATGATCATAATTTATGAGTGTATTCATATGTTATATTAGCACTTTTCTTGCTCATTTCTCCACTTTGGTTAGTTTTCCTCTAGTTTATGTTTTATTGGTTATCTTACAGATTTATTGGTTAAACATGAGGAAAACCAACCTAGGAGAAAAGTAGACAAAGAGAAAAACGCATAGGCGCAAACGGATCTAAAAACGGAGCTCAAACGAAGAATCTGGAGCCTGTCGAAGTTTGCAGACAAGAAAAGATGAAAATACACACATCCGGCTAAAACAACCCGGACGCACATCCGACACACCATGTCCGGCTAAAACCACCCGGACGCACTTCCGGACACCCACGTCCGGCTCCCGGATGCATTCCGGACGCACCTGTCCGGATCCGGGCCCACTTCCAAACGCGTGTAAAACGCAGCCCAGATCCAAAATTCGCGCGACTGATTTATTTCGGCGCCGTCTTCTCCATTTTCTTCTTCAATTACTGCGCCGTCTTCTTCATTTCTTCTTCAATTACAGCGCCCACAATATTATCTATCTACTACCTCAAACATATCAGGCGCCGCATCCCTTATCTATCTACCACTGTCTGCTCCAAAATCCACCGTTCTCCTGATTTTCCTCACCTGTCAGCCTACCACTCCCTTATCTTCTTCCTTTCCTCTGCTATAAATAGCCTACGTTCCTTCCATCTTCAAATCATCTTCTCCTGCATCCAAACTCATCAACGCTCATCAACACTCACTCTCCCTCCATCCATACTCCATTTTTCATCCTTTTTCATCACCAAATTAGCCTTACGCTCTTATTTCCAGAAAACCAAACGCAGAACGAAGCTCTGCACAAACCCAGATGCGAACTCCATTAAAGGAGCTGTGTCCGGCTAAATAGACCCGGACAGGGTGTGTCCGGATTTGTGTCCGGCTAAACAGACCCGGACAGGACCAACTTTCGCCAGTTTGTTAGTTCTTCTTCTGTTCTACCTATCTATCATCGTTTTGAGGTCGGCATAATCACGGAGACAAGCTGGGAAGCGAAACAAATCTCCCCGAAATAGAGTTCTTTCTTTCCTCAAACTTTACTCTGTTTTAATGTCTATCTCTACTCTATGTTTATTTCTGTCAATGTCTGAGTAAGTTTATATTTGTGCTTAGGATGGGTATTTGACCCCAAATAATTCAGACTTACTTATAATATCAAGTTTGCTTATAAATATTTGTTTTGTCTCTCTAAATTATTAAATGCTTAAGAACTGGTCATTTTTACGCATTTACGGTTTCTCTTATTTCAATGATTTTGTAAATTTGAGAATAGACCACAAAGAAAGACAAACGTTAGATATTATCTCCTTAATTAGCTGATAAAATCCATCGCTGTTATTAAAAGAATTCTTGCTTAACGCTAATTAATGATTTTAGACTTTTTCTGCTTGTAAAAAGTCTATTGAATTAATTAAGAGTTGACTTTATCTATGCTTTAGGAAGGCCACAAGATAAATTCTTAAACAGACAAATAGAGCAAATTAGGATTATAATTAAAGTCTGAAGTATATTTGGGCGATTTCACCTTCCTTAGCACATTTTCCATCCATTCGATTCACAACAGTTTTATTTAAGCTTTTAATTGTTTTTACCTGTCCAACCCAAAAACACCAAGATTGCCACTAGCTAAACCCCTTTTATTTACTGTTTATTAAATACCGGAACTAGAAAAATTGAACAATTTCCCTGAGGACACGACACTTGTTGTACTACTCCGACTAGGTGCACTTGCCTATTAGTTTGCTATAAATCTATATATAATAATGTGTAGATTGTGCTCAACACGCACCTCAGAGGCAGCCTATCTTGCACGTTATTGACCGTGACGGGTCTGGTTCTAAGTCCGGCCTAGGTAATTAACTAAACCTTGAATCCTTGTGAAGCATGCCTAAGTATTGGAGTATTTGTTTGAGTGAATGCGTGAGTAAATGAATTGGAGTATGTATTGAGCATGAAATGAAGTAGTTGAGACTAGTACTCACCGTAGATGAAATTTACAACCATAGGTAGTTTTAAAATCTGCTACCCGATACCTTCAAACCCAAATCAAGAAGAGACCGACATCACCACCTACCACTACTCCAACGAGCAGTGTTAGGTCATCCGACCAGGTATGATTTTATTAAAGGGATACCTGACACCTGAAGCACAAATTTCAATCATCCGACGACGCAATGAGCTAGGAACGGGTCCAGGAGGATTTTACACACCCGAATTCCCCGGTGGAGCGAAGATGAAGCTGAAGATGATGTGCTTGGGAAAGGACTGGAATCCTTATACCAAGACATACCAAGAGACACGAACACAAGACGGAGCGACGCCACCAACAATACCCCCCGAATTTCAGACGCTTGTTACACAAGCAGTATAACTTGCACAACAATGTGAAAATGATTCGATCCCCGCACTTGAAGCGGACCTTTGTATCGTCAACTTCTATGGGAAAGAAGGACGACTTGGGTTACACCAAGACAAGGACGAGACAGTGGAATCTCTTGAACGAGGAGTGCCCGTAGTGTCTTGGTCCATTGGTGATGACGCCGTATTTATGTATAGCGAGCGGAAGCGTGTGGACCTCGCATAGAAACTGGTATTGAGATCAGGAGATGTCCTAATCATGGGTGGAAACTCTAGGATGTTGTATCACGGGATCAACAAGATCAAGTTGAATACGGCACCGCCGACAATAATCAATGTCACACACATGAAACCAGGACACCTGAATCTTACCTTTAGGAAGTATTAAATTCGTAGTATCATGTAATGTATTAGTAACGTGTATTAGAGACACGGTATGTATGATGGTTGGTTTATCAATAAAGTGCAGTGTTGAGTTAAATTCCACTTGTGTCCACCATCATTACTCATAAACTTGTGAATCCAATAGGTTGTGGACTCGGTACCAAAGGTAACCTGAGTATCCTCACCGAAGCACAAGCTGGCAAAAGCGGCACCATCTTAACGGGAACCTTCCCAGTGAACGGCATTGAAGCCTCAGTGTTATTCGACTCCGACGCCTCTCACACCTTCGTATCACCATCTTTCGTGAAGAGGTTGGGGCAAGATGCGGATGAGCTACCGAATTTCTTGGTTACTCTCCCGTCAAAGGAACGGATACAGTGTACCAAGTATTACAAATCATCCACGATCCAAATCAAAGGCAAAGCGTTTCCCATCAACTTCATCGAGTTTAATGGGTTGGGATTCGACGTAATAGTCGAAATGAATTGGTTGGAGCGGCACAAGGGGCGAATTGTAATACCCCAAATTTCTAAACTGTGATTAGGGCTTTGCTTAACTGTAAACCTTAGGAAACCCTAATTTCTAAAGATGGAGAAGGTTATAATTAGTTGGAGGTGCTTGGTGACCATTAGGAACCTTAGTTCCCGGAGTATCACCCGGTAAACCTTAGTTTCGCAGGATTCCTGAAATTTCCGAAAGTTACTAAATTCCTTAGGAACTAAGAGTGGTTATCAACCCTAGGAAGAGTGTTAGATACTTTTGAGAGTGTTTTGAGGGAAGAAACCATCATATCTTTCTTCTTTTAATATAAGACAATCTAGTTACATTTTTCAGTATTTAGTGGTTCTGGGCAAACGAGGCTTCGGAAGAGCTCAGAAGTGACCCGAGGAAATTCCTGAAACTTGATAACCCACACTAGTATTAACATACCTACACATATAGTTTTAATACCCATAAAAGGCTCAAGCCAAACATGGCCTAAGATGGTGGCCAAAAATATCTAGGAAAGGAGAGAAAATATCTCGGTTACTATTCACCACTATTCACACCTCCTTACTATTTGCAATAATGATCAAGGCAACTTTCCCCCTCCTTATCCATTCAAAGGCGGTTGTAAATGGATGGTTAGGATTGGTTTTTGACACTTGAAGCAAATCAATGGCTATGGACAATTCTAGAAGTAATGATTATAAGTTAAAGGATAAGGATGAAATTTAGTATAAAAAGGGGGGTGGAGGTCGGCCATGGTAGGTGAGCAAGGTGGCCATTCTTCTTCATCTACCTTGCTTCTCCTAAGCTAGAAAACACCATTGGAGCTTAGGCAACAACACTCCTCCATTGGAAACACAAATCTAAGGTAGTAATTAAGCTAAAATTAAGGAAAAAGGCAAGTTTAAGGAGTGGGAGCCAAAATCCAAGGTGGGCGACTTGGTTGGTGGATATTTTGAGCTCAAGCAACTTATAATCAAGGTAGAAGAACATCAAAATGGCTAGGAGAGGACAGGTAACATCTATGCACATCACTTTCACCCTTTAAGCTTATTTTCCTTCTTAAGTCATTCTATTTGGTTACCTACGAAACCTATCTCCTATTTTCTTAAAATTTTTACAGTAAACTAGGGATGAATATTTAGTGATTATCCTAGAAAATCAAGTCGAAATCAGGTTGGGAAGTAGGAAAACTCTAAAGAATCTTGAAAATGGAGAAAGACGAGCTTTAAGCTTTAGGAATTGTTTGGATGGGTTTTCGACATGATTTTGATCTAAAATGTTGAGGGTAGTCTTGAATAGTGAATATATGGTTATGGTTGAAAAATCAAGTCGAATGGAGAAATTTAAGTCGGTTAGACAAGGTAAAGAAGCTAAAAATGAGAAAATGTGCTTTAAGCCTTTCTGAGTGTTTGAATGGGTTTCCGAATTGATCTTGAGCTGAAATTTTGGGGAGATACTTATTTTGTTGATATTGTATCATGGTTATTTTTAGGCCGAGAATCCTTTGGGAAGTTATTTAAGTTGGTGAATAGTGATTTTGGTCAAAAATAAGAATTTAAGCTTTCTAAGGTGGTTTCTTGGAAATTGTTTGATTCTCTGATTTATTGGAGCTTGAATGGTATTGTTATGATGTTATTAAGGTTATTTTACAAGTGGTGAGCTTGATGTGTGAATTACTACTTGTGTAAAGCTTGGTTATGATATCTTACTCATGGTTTGCAAATGTGTTTAAGGATAACCTCTTGTGGTGGTGGTGGAAAGTATTGTGTGATGTTGATATCATGGTTATCCTAAGGCTATGCCTCTTGTGAGAGCCTTTAAGGCCAAGCCGACGTTCCGACAACAATATAAGCTCCTACTAAGGAATTGGAGCTGCCACTATGATCTACTCCTATTGGGCAGAAGTTTTCAATAGGGGGTGTACACACTTAAGGACATAGGGTGGGTGGTGGTGGTGGACTTCATTTGGAATATCTTGTTTATGATATTAATTATCTCTTGATAATTCCTGGTACAGGTAAATGGTGTGTGATCTATTCTGATTTATTATGTTGTTAATATTTGTTGAAAACAAAGGTTTTAAAGAGAAAATAAGTTTTTACGGGGTGTGGTAGTGTTACTCAGTTTTTACTAATTTTATTTGTTTGTGTTTTCCTGTGTATATGAACTTTGTGTGTTCAGGGTAACTGGGATGGTCACCTTCTCTGCACTGAGGACGAGTCCACCGATACTTTCTATATTTTCATGTTTGTCACCTATCGTAGGAGTATACAGCCTGGGGTCACCGAGATAGTGCTTGAGGAGTGGAACAAGAAGATACAGGGTTTTAGGCACCCGGAGAATGGCAGTAGTCAGTCCATTACCTATGAAGTTTCCATTTATGAGTACATGGAAGTAGTCCCATGCTAAGTTGCTAATGATGTAATAGTCTTTGATACCCCTTGCTTTTGGTGTAAAATAGGAGTAGGAGCTAACATAGTAGTTGGCTGGAAGGGGTCTTTTGGTACTAAGGTGTAAAGTGACGGGTTGGTTGTGTCACTTTTGGTAGGGGAACAGCGTTGTAAGATAGCTAATGAAGGGATGGTGGTGGTAATAGCCTTACACTTACTAGTCTTTAGTAAGTGTGGCGGTAACACCCCGGTGATAGTATTAGGGGACCTTAGGTAAAAAGACTGACGCATGTATAATACAAGTTAACGATGATACTTCAGTTATGGCACGTTTCTTTTTAAATAAAAAAAATGCCTAACTAAATGGTGGTGGTAAACCGGGGCGTTACACGAATCCTCTGCGCCGAGCATCAATTGCTGCTCAAGAGTCCTTCTGAGGTTATGTATCTTACCGCCAGAGACCGAGAGAGCCTTCGACCACAGTCATCTCTGCTATGGCTATGTACCGGGAGCTCAGAAAGGGCAAAGAAGTGTATTTGTGTTATGTACAAGACCTGGAGAGAGACCCAGAGTTTAGTGATGATGTACCATTTGTATCTGATTTTCCCGATGTATTCCCTAAGGAGCTGCCTGGTATGCCACCTCAGAGAGCAGTAGAGTTTGAAATTGACCTCTTGCCAGGTACTGGTCCCATTGCTAGGGCACCGTACCGCATGGCACCTGCAGAAATGACAGAGTTAAAAGAGCAGTTGCGCGATTTACTTGACAAAGGGTTTATACGCCCGAGCGTATCACCCTGGGGATCGCCGGTCCTCTTTGTGAAGAAGAAGGACGGTAGTCTCCGACTTTGTATTGACTACCGCGAGTTGAATGCGGTCACAGTAAAAAATAAATACCCATTGCCACGCATCAACGACCTATTCGACCAGCTGAAAGGAGCCTCAGTCTTCTCCAAGATCGACCTCCGTTCTAGGTATCATCAGATTGCTATCAGAGAGCAAGACATCGAGAAAACGACATTCCGCACCAGATATGGCCACTACGAATTCACCGTCATGCCATTCGGTTTGTCAAACGCACCAGCAAAATTCATGGATCTAATGAATCGACTATTCAGTGAGCAGTTAGACACTTCAATTGTTGTCTTCATCGACGACATCCTTGTATACTCAAAATCAGTAGAAGAGCATGAAATCCATTTGAGGAAAGTACTTGAGACACTGCGCAAGAACCAGCTTTATGTGAAGTTCTCCAAATGCGAGTTCTGGCTAGATCAGGTATCATTCCTCGGTCATGTCATCTCGAGCGCGGCATTTCAGTTGACCCTTTTAAGGTTGAAGCTGTACGATCATGGCCTAGACCCAAGACTGTTACCGACATCCGGAGCTTTCTTGGTCTAGCCAGTTACTACCGGAGATTTGTAAAGGACTTCTCGAAAGTCGCTAAGCCCATGACTACACCGATGAAGAAAGACACCGTTTGTATGGACAGACGAGTGCAAAATATCATTTCAGAGCCTAAAAGACTCATTGACCTCAGCGCCCATCCTTACTCTTCCAGAGGGAATAGAGGGATTTGAGGTATATTGTGATGCATCAGGCAAGGGAATGGGATGCGTACTCATGCAGCATGGCAAGGTTGTAGCCTATGCCTCCCGCCAGCTGAAAAAGCGTGAGGAGAATTACCCGACACACGACTTAGAGTTAGGAGCCATTGTCTTCGCCTTGAAGATATGGTGACACTATCTCTATGGGGTAAGCATCACCATCTACTCCGACCACAAGAGCTTATAGTATGTATTCACACAGAAAGAATTGAACTTGAGACAGAGAAGGTGGATGGAGTTTCTCTCAGACTACGACATCGACCTGCAGTATAAGGAAAGGAAGGCAAATGTTGTAGCCGACACCCTGAGTCATCGAGCACACTCGCTCCATTCGCTACTCGCTTCTTCTAGCTTGGTTGACGAGGTGCGAGACGCTCAGTTGAGCGACCCTTACCTGACCGAAATCAGACAGAAGATCACCGACGGTACATTTGAGAAGAAGAAGTATGACTTCAAGCTACATGAAAATGGTCTGATTTGGCTGAATGGCAGGTTATGCGTTCCCCGAAGCAATGCTGAGCTAAAGGATCGCATCGTGCGAGAGTCACACAGTTCTACATTATCCGTCCATCCGGGAGCCTCCAAGATGTATGAAGACATGAAAAGGTACTTCTGGTGGTCTGGAATGAAATCAGATGTGACAGAGTATGTATTGAGATGCTTAACATGCCAGAAGGTGAAGTTTGAACATCGTAGACCGGGCAGAATGGTACAATCGATGCCAATTCCGGAGTGGAAGTTTCACGATATCTCCATGGATTTTGTTGTTGGACTCCCACCTGCTAGGGGAGGACTCAACATGATCTGGGTTGTAGTCGATCGCCTCACCAAGGTTGCCCGATTCATACCGATGAAGGACACCTGGAAGGTAGCAAAGCTCGCAGAGCTATTCGACAAGGAGATTATCAAACACCACGGAGTCCCGAAGACTATAGTATCTGACCGCGACACCAGATTCCTTTCGAGATACTAGAGAGCTACACGGGAAGCGCTGGGTACAGAATTGAAGCTGAGTACCGCCTTCCATCCACAGACCGACGGTCAGACAGAAAGGACCATCCAGACACTGGAGGACATGCTTAGAGCATGTGCCTTAGACTTTCAGGGGAGTTGGTTAGATAAGCTTCATCTTATCGATTTTTCGTACAATAATAGCTATCATGCTTCGATTAAGATGTCGCCTTTCCAAGCTTTATACGGTAGACCTTGCCGTACACCCTTGTGTTGGGATGAGTCGAGTGAAGCAGTCATCATAGGACCGAAGTACTTAGAATAAGTCCAAGCGGAAGTGCAACAAATTCGAGCTAACATGAAAGCAGCCCAAGATAGACAGAAATCTTATGCGGATGTGCGACGACGCAACCTTGAGTTCGCCGTGGGAGACCAAGTGTTCTTGCGCGTTTCACCTATGAAGGGTGTATTCTGATTTGGCCAGAAGGGCAAGCTGAGCCCAAAATTTGTAGGGCCGTACACTATCACCGAGAGAGTTGGATCTATCGTCTATAGGTTAGCATTACCTGAGGACTTGGGGCGTGTCCATGATGTATTTCATGTGTCACAACTCAAGAAGTATATTGCCGATCCTTATCATGTCCTAGAGCCCGAGCGACTATCCATTGAGCCGACCATGAGATATGTCGAGACTCCTGTTAGAATCCTTGATACGAAGACCAGAGACACTCGTCATAAGTTAATACGAATGGTGAAGGTCCTATGGTCAAACCATGATGTCGAAAAAGCAACATGGGAGGTAGAAGACGCCATGAAGGTGAAGTACCCACAGTTATTCATAGACTAGATAGTCTAGTACTTAGTGGATACGGGTACGGGGCGTACCCCTTTTTAAGGGGGGTAGAGCCATTTTGCTTTTGCATTGCTTCGGGTTAGCATTGCATAGTGTGTATGTATTGTAGTATGTTGTGATGGCACATGTAGTGCGAAGTGTATTTAGTGTGTATGTGTAATGTGTAATGTACTGGTGTGTGTGTAATGGGTAATGTATCGGTGTAATGTGTATTGTGGATTGCAATTATGTATTGTGTGATGGTATGAATTGGAAATGGTGCATTGTGTATGTGAATTGCGTATGGTGCTTGATTTGTACATGCTTGTAATGTAAAGGAAGTAAACACCTCATAGGTGGTAGTAAGATGCATGATGGCAATTGGTTTGCCAAATGAGTAGAATTAGTAAACCATTAACCCTGAGCAACTTTGAGGGCAAAGTTCCTTAAGGGGGGTAGATTGAAATACCTCATAATTAAAAATATTGATTAATTAGGCTAATAAGTATTTTAGAAGCTTAATTATGTCTAAATAATCATGAGGGAACAAATCCCGAAGAAAACGGATCCTTAAACGGGTTAAAAACACAAACGAACCTTAAAGCGTGTTTTTCGAGGAAACCGGGAAAACACGACTCTAAGCGGGTCAAATAGACTCGTAACAATTTTGGTCAACCAAATATTCATTAATAAATATTAATGAAGGTCTAGAACCAATAAAATCAATTAAATGAGAAAATAGTAAAAACTGTCAAAAATGGGAAGTTGTGAGGTGAAAGTATAAATAAACCAAACTAGTGTGTCCACTTTTAAAATAAAAAGCAAAAATCTGATTGTGTGTTCTGTATGGGCCGATTTTACTGCCCTCTCTCACACTCTCTTAACTCTCTTCTTATGTGCTAGAAGACAAACAAATAAAAAGCAAAAATTAACCCTCTCTCTCTTATCCCCCTCTACTCTCACGTACAACACCCTCCTCCCTCACTCTCTTTTTTTCTTCTTCCTCTTTGAAGCCCTTCAATGGCGATTTGAGCCACCCCAAATAAACAACCACTTCTCTCCTCTTGTTAACTACTCAAATCTTCTCCAAAAATTACAAAACTTGTACCATTGGAATCCTCTCATCAAGGAGAACACCTTCCTCCTTTCAAAATCCGAAAACACCCATTTTCATCTCCATGGGTGTGCTGAATTTGGAGCTTGAAGACCACCATTAGAAGCACCTTCATCTCCTGGTCATTTTAAGGTAAAAATAACCTTGAAAACTCATCTTTTTCTAGCCCTTGTTGGCAAAACGAAAATTCAAACTAAACCCTTGTTTGGTGCCTTGTGTTCTAGCCGATTTTGGCATCCTTGGAGAGTGGGAAATCTTGCTCTTGTTGCTATTCTACACCCTCTCTACATACTTGCAAGGTAATATATTTCTAAACCCTAAAAATCTACCTTAAAAGCCTTAAGATGAATTAAAGGGTTAGTTGTATTGAAATGTGTATATCAATGGGCTATAGCTTTAGAGAATTGAAGTTCTATAATCAGTGGGAGGAGAGGAAAGGAAAGGAAGAAGGAAAGAAGCAAGAAGAAGAAAAGAAAAGCTAGTGAGGAAGCAAGGTAAATTGCACTCTCTTGTGTAGTCTTGTAAATGCTTCATGTAACAGATTTTAGTAGCCTTTGAATGTGTATTGAAAATAGTAATGAGTAGTAGTGTAATGTGTAAGAGAACCTAAATGTTTTAAAGCTTCAAACGTTGATTAAAAACTTGTATAAACCTTAAGGAAGGAAATGTGAGTGTGTAGGAATTTTAGGAGTGTTTAATGTTTAGTATTGTGTTGGAGAGCTTGGTATATTGATGTGTTGATAAACAGGTGAATTGGGTAACAATGTGAGAATAAAACATGTGGGGAGAATGTACAAATATAGGGGAGGCTATGCCAAATTTTACCTAGAAACTAGAACACTTAAGAGTTTTAACTAGGTAGAAAATATACTTTGAAAACAGATTTTATAGGAGCTAGTTAGTGGATAGGTTAGGAGAGGTGTGTAATGCATTATAAGCCTTAGAAATGGCATTATAAGGGGGAGCTATAGAAAGAGAAAGTGAGAATCAAAATCTGTAGCATAACTATACTAGGAAGAAACAATGTAAGTGCCGAAATGAAATTTAGGAAACAAGTGTGTAAATTAGTATAGAAATGGGTAATGAGTTAATGGATGAACTAAGATGATTTAGGGGGTTTTATCAGTGCTAAAACATGTTAGGATGTATGTAGGAAGATTGGGGAAGAAATGGGTAAGAAAATAAGTGAAAAACAAATTTTGTAGGCAAGTTCTGCTACCAACCGACCCAGAGGTTGGATCGGTCGTGGGTCGGTACAACTGAAACGAAACTTTCTGGAATGGACCGACCCAGAGGGCCGTGGGTCGGTCGGGTCAGTCAGGAAATTTTTTCTGAAGTTGAAGTTTCTGACTTTGACCGACCCAGAGGTTGGGTCAGAGGTTGGGTCGGTTGGTGGGTCGGTCGGGTAAGTCTGGAGGACGGAAAACTTACTGGAATGGACCGACCCAAGAGGTTGGGTCGGTCGGTGGGTTGGTTGGCCCAAACTTACAAAAAAATGTTAATTGTAGTACACCATTGTGTCTAAGAATAACAAAAGAATTTGCACATGAGTGAAGAAATAAACTTAAAGTATGAAAAGAGTTCATAACCACTTAGGACTTGTAAGAACTAGTAAGTATGTCTAGGGAAAGGTAATGGAGTAAGACATTAACCATACAACTCCATGTATGTTATAGGACTTGATTTGTGAACACCGAAGGAAAGTCGGTTCGAGTACAACGGTGAATAGTATGAACTTCTCATGCCCCGTATGCTACCTTGGTTACTCTGATTTGTGTGTTGTGTGCTAATTGATCACCTAAATAAGATAAATGCACGAATCGGACTTATTATGTTTACTTGTGATTATATGATATTGTTCCTTGGTGAATGTTTATCTTAAATCATAGTTTGTATAATTCATGAAATGTATGGATGATAATGAGTGTGTGTATACTTGATGTACATTGTTGTGACCGAATGATATTGTGATGAACTTCTAACTAATTCCTAATAAGCTAACCAATCTAACTTAATAAATTGGTAAATTGAAATGAGTAGAAGTCCGATATAGTTTCGGTCACGCGTGAGGAGGCGGAGACACAAGAGGTTGGATCCAATTCCTGGCTTTTAATCTTTTCCACGGCCCAAACCCTTTAAATGGGTAGCATCCTGGATTAGTGAGCCACCTAAAGCCCGGTGGTGGGACGGTGTAGTCCCTGCCCGGAGGTCATACCTACTTAACATGAGTAAGAGTAAGTAAGTAAGAGTAAGTAAATGAGTATGGAAAAGTAAGTAGGTAAAGTATGAATGTGAATGTGTAAGTATTGTGTAATGAGTAAAGGAGTAATGAACATCCGATTAACCCGGATGTGTAATTTGGCTAACCCTTAAGAAATTAAGTACTGTGAATGTTATTGTATTACTGTTTTGGCTTGTGTATTGTACGGAACGAATGCGTTGTGTATATGAAAGCATGTATGCATGTTAATAATGAACCGCATGTACAGTCGACCTTAAATAGTCGACGTGCCCTTGTTAGCACGCGGTATATGCGAAGTTTATATGCAGCTTTTTGCTGAGCCCCTTGGGGCACCGTTTTTAATATTTCCAGGTACTCGTGAAGGGTGAAGACTTGGTGAGACAAGATGGTTTCTTTTTGGATGTAATTAGTGGACTTGAAAGGTGTACCAAGTTGTACATGGCCATAGGCCTTTTTGTTTAGCCGGTGTACCATGGGGTACACCCTTTTTGGATATGGTGGGATTGTGAATTGGTATAGATGAGTAGATTGTGTAAACTCATTATTTTTGGAAGCTAGTGAAAGGATGTAATTGAATACACTTAGATACTCGGTAATCACTTTTGTAAGTATTTGATATTCGATATTTGGTAAGTAATGTAGTAGCTCGGTATAACTGAAATTTGAATTCGGTTTTAAAATTCGGTTAAAAATCCAAAAAAAAAATTCGGTTAATTTGGATTTTGGATAAATCCAATTTATCCAATCCAAATGCTCACCCCTAGCGAGTAGTAGTATAATTGAGATGATTAGACGGTAAGTAAAGGATTAGCTGTAGGGGTGTTACACATTGTATATTGTATCAAATTTCACCTTATTTCTCTTTGTAAATGTAAAGGATGATTACAATAACTATCAAATAAATTTATTGATCATATTTATAATCACATTACAATGATTTGTTATTGTCAAATAAATTATCCATCATATTTTCATGTCACATTACAATAATTAGTTCTTGTGAAACAAAATTATCCGCCATATACCATAAGATTGAAACAACTAGTAGTTTCTTAGAAAACAATTATGCAATAGCTATTTGTAGTAAGAGATAAACATATTATTGTCCATGCTCAATATTGACACATCATATACAGTTTCATGTACTCCATTAACATATCAACTTCTCAAAAATATTATGTATACAACAAGAATCGATAAGAACATAAACCAAATCTCATACCAAAACCTCGTTTGATTTGTTCATAGTTTAAAAGCAGTCATGACTAACATTGTCCATCGCCACACAAAAATTAAAAACACATCATCAATCTATAAGTACCATCTCACAAAAATGTAGCCGACAAAGAAATTAAATGATTGTTGTTAATAATAACCTGATATCACATAAAATAATAACATACTCAAAGTTCAATCAAACATGTCAATCAAAGAGTTTATTATGTTTTTTTTCAATCTTATTTATTAGTTCCCAGTTTATTTGTTAGGGGAAAATCTCGCTCTTGTACACTTTGATATGGCCTAGATATCATTAGAAGATCCCAGATCGCGTAGAGTCTTTATGCAAGTAATAAATAAGAGTAAGAACAAGGAAATGATATCAGAATTTATGTGGTTTGATCAAGAAAACTTCACTATTAGCAAAGTAACTTTTTCCAACACACATCAAATGTTGTACAAAATAGACCTTATCATAAAGTATTAGTATAAGGCATTAGGATTTACATTACTCAATTTTTTGTGAGTAAAAATTGAGTGACTATAGGGCTTTACTAACACTTTATTATATGTTGGTAAAAGTTATAGTATATGGTAAGTGACATATGATATCAATATCGCTAAAGGTAATTTGTATATGCCTTAAGTTTGCACCAACAATTATGTAATGTGACCTTAAAGCATTTAATAAAAAATAGGAAATTGTTGGTAAAGACATATAACACTAACACTTAATATATGTGATACTAAAACACACATAAAAATATATCAAAGCATGTGCTAACAAAAGTAGCATTATCAATATTTATTAGTGACAATAAAGATACATCTTCTAAAAGATATACTAATAATGTAAATAAATCAAATACAATTTCAAAAGGAAACTATATCATAGACTATACCATCCACATTTTGTTAACCAAATCCTGACAATTTCGTACTCTTCTAATAGTAAAACTTGTATATATATACTTGTAGTTATAGACAATAATTCATACAAAGTCTGAAGTTGACTATGAGCTAAACTCTTCAAAAAAGCCTAGTAGACCGCCAAAAGGTAGATTATTGCTTTATTTGTTTATGAGTAAGAATCTATGAAAAATAGGGTTTAGAACCCACTACCTTCTACGTCACCATCTTTTGTCACAAGTTATGCATCATATAATAATTGTATCCCCACCTATTTGAAAGCATTTCACTAATAAAATCATATATTTTTTGTAACACCCCAACCGCTAATCCTATGCTTACCGTCCAATCATCCTCTAAATCCTGTCAGTACGCAGCGGAAGATTACTACTTACTACGGCGGGTGATACAACGTCGCTAACCGCCCATACGGCTAGCTAGGCTCATTCTACTTACAGTCACGGTCTGATGATCATAGTGTACCGAGCTACTACATTACTTACCAAAATACCGCATACTAAATACTTACATCACTGGATCACCGAGTATTTAAGTGTATTCAATTACATTCCCATTTCCAAATTCCCAAAAGAATGAGTCTATAACTACCACTCATCTATACCAATGCTCCATTCTATCCACGTCCAAAAAGGTGTACCCCATGGTACACCGGCTAACAAAACTCACAGCCGTGTACTACTTAGTACACCATTCTCAAATTCATTGTTTATAGACAAAAAGAAGACAAAAGAAATAACTAAGTCTTCAGCAGCTTCACACCACTCTTGCACCTGCATTCATATTAAGAACGGTGCCCCAAGGGGCTCAGCAAAAAGCTACGCATAAACTCCACATATACCGAGTGCTAGCTAGGGCACGCCGACTATTTGACGTCCACTAAACATGCTGTTCATTTATTTCATACATACATGCTTTGCATACAACACACATTCGTTCACAATACATTATTCATTCCAAGGCAACAATACAATAATGCTCACAATACTTACCTTCACAAGGTTAGCCAAATTACGCATCCGGGTTAATCGGAATGCTATTTACTCTTTTACTCATTTCACATTACTTACTCTTACTTTACTTACTTACTTCCAATTACTTACTTACTCATTCTTACTTACTTACTTATACTCAAGTTAAGTCGGTATGACCTCCGGCCCGGGACTACTCCGTCCCACCATCGGGATTTACTTGACTCACCAATCTGAGATGCTACTCACTTAAGGGATTTGGGCCGCGAACTAGTTTAAGAGTCAGGAATTGGAGCCAACCTCTCGTGACTCCGCATCCTCACGCGTGGCCGAAACTATATCGGACTTCTACTCATTCCAATTTAATTACCAATTTAAGTTAGAATGGTTAGCTTGTTAGGAATAAGTTAGAAGTCCAAAGTCAACACATTCGGTCACAGTACAATACAACATACATACACGCATTCATATTCATCCATACATTTCATGAATTATACAAACTAAGATTTAAGAAAAATATTCACAACATACAACACTACATATTCACAAGTATGCATAGTAACTCCGATTCGCGCATTTATCTTATTTGGTGATCAATTAGCACACAACACACAAATCAGAGTAACCAAGATAGCATACGGGGCATGAGGAATTCATACGTTCACCGTTGTACGTGTTTTCCGAACGTCTTCCGGTGTCACAAATCAAGTCCTATTATATACATACAATTGAATGATTAATCTAACTATCATCAACTTAACTCATACTTACTATGTCCTTATACTTCCTACACTTACACATTACTTTACTTATCCTTCATTACCTTAAGTTTTATTTTCTTACTTATTATTGGCATACTTGCATACGTGTACATATGTATATATATTGTGGGTATACATATAATATAATATATACAATTATTATTTAATTTAAATATTTTTTTTTGACTGGACCGAACTTGCAAGTCCGGTCGCAAAGGGTCCATTCCAGTAGCTCACATTACGGAAATTTTCTGGCCCGACCGAACTTGCAAGTCCGGTCGCAAGTTCGGTCCATTCCAGAAGGTCACATTACGAAAATTTTCTTGCCCGACCGAACTTGCAAGTCCGGTCGCAAGTTCGGTCCATTCCAGAAGGTTTCATCGGGGAATTTTTCTGGCTCGACCGAACTTGCAAGTCCGGTCGCAAGTTCGGTCCATTCCAGTAGGTTACAGACGGGAGAATTTTCTGGTCCGACCGAACTTGCAACTCTGGTCGCAAGTTCGGTCCATTCCAGAAGCTTTCCCGTCTTTGTAAATCTGGGCTCGACCGAACTTGCAAGTCTGGTCGCAAGTTTGGTCCGGCCTAGTATTTGCATTTTTATTTCTGTTTTCAGTCCTCTCTTTTACCCATTACTTCCCCATTGTTCCTACACTTACTCCCACATGTTATAACACTAATTAAACCTCCTAATACACCTTAGTTCATTCATTACTCCTTACACATTTCTATACTAACTCACTCACCTAATTTTCCAAGTTTCAACTCAACACTTACACTAGTTCTTCCTCTAGTTGCATTTTGCTACAGATTTCTATCCTAACACTCCCCATCTTTAGTTCCCTCTTCTAATGACATTTCTTACACTCCTAGTGCATTTAGAATACATTATCTATCTCTCTCAACTCACCCTCCATCTTCCTCAAACAAAATCTGTTACAACTCATGTTATTTACCTAGTTTCTAATACACTAAGTGTTCTAATCCTAGGCAAATTTTGACATAACCTCCCCTATATTTTTATACTCTCACCACATTGTTTCCTCACACATTAACATCACCTCACCTGTTTATACACCACAACAATCTACTAAGTTCTTCCACACAAATACTACCCATTCAACACTACAAAATTCCTGCACATCACATTCAATTCCCAATCTGTTTGTGACAGTTTTTAAAATGTCTTTGAAGGTTTTAAAACACTTAACTTCTCTTATACATTACTCTACTACACAATACCATTTTCATTACTAAATTCAAACTTATAAAATCTGTTACATTGTACATTACTAAGCTACACAAGACAAGTATATTTTACCTTGTTATCTTCTTCTAGTTTCCTTCTCTTCTTCCTTCTTTCTTCCTTCTTTCTTCCTTCTCTCTCTCTACCGGTTTTGTAATCTCAATCCTCTAACACTACAACCCATTCACATATACATTTCAATACACCATTTTAATACACAATTCAACCCTAACCATTATGTAAGCTCTAATATCGGTTTTAGGGTTTAGAAATTATATTACCTTCCAAGGGTGCAAATGAAGCTTGGAGTGGCTCAAGAACAATGTTTCCAACTCCACCAACAAGCCAAAATCGGCTGGGTACAAAGGAACCAAACAAGGGTTTAGCTTCAAATTTCGTTTTGCCCACAAGGGCTAGAAAAAGATGGAGTTTTGAGAATATTTTTACCTTAAGATGACAAGGAGAAGAAGGTGGTTCTAATGGTGGTCTTGAAGCTCTCAATGCTCCACACCCATGGAGATGAAAGTTGTTGTTTTTGAATTTTGAAAGGATAGGAATGCTCTACTTGGAGAGAGGAACACAATGGTGGTATTTTTACAATTTTTAGAGAAGGTTTGGTGGGTTAACAAGAGGAGAGAAGGGGGTGGCTATCTTGGCTCCTCTAAATCGCCATTAGAGGCTCCAAGGAAGAAGAAGGAAAATTAGAGAGGAGAGGGGGATGGGTATTACGTGAGTGAAGAGAGTGTGGGGTAGGAGAGAAAGTGAGATAGGTATTAGTATGTTACTTTTTGATTTTTAATTGCTTTTGTCCTTTGTGAGTAAAAGAGAGGGGTGTGTGTTGTGTGAGTGGTAAAATCGGACAGCACACAGCCCATGAGGGTTTTAATAATTCTTTTACATTATTGGACACATAAGTTTTGATTATTTATGTTTCTACCCCACAACTTCCCGTTTTTGACAGTTTTTACTAATCTCTCGTTTTATTGATTTTATTGGTCCTAAAGCTTCACTAATATTTATTAATGATTATTTAGTTGACCAAAATTGTTACGAGTCTATTTGACCCGCTTAAAGACACGTTTTCCCGGTTACCTCGAAAAACGCGCTTTAAGTTTCGTTAGTGCTTTTAATCCATTTCAAGGATCCGTTTTCTTCAGGATTTGTTCCCTCACGATTATTTACACTTAATTAAGCTTCTAAATTATTCATTAGCCTAATTAATCACTATTTTTAATTACGGGGTATTTCAATCTACCCCCCTTAAGAAACTTTGCCCTCAAAGTTGCTCAAGGTTAATAGTTTATTAATTCTACTCATTAGGCAAACCAATTGCCCTAATGTGTCTTGCTACACCTATGAGGTGTTTACTTCATTCCACATTGCAAACATACACAATTCATGCACCATACGAATTCACATAAGCAATTCATCATTTCCATACATACCATCACATTCACATTACACAATACATACATGTTACACATACACATCCATACACATACATTACACATACATACACATACGCTCCGCACTACATGTGCCATCAAAACCTACTACAATACCTACGCACTAAGCAATGCTTACCCCGAAGCAATGCAAAGCAAAAGGCTCTACCCCCCTTAAAAAGGGGTGCGCCCCGTACCCGTATTACTAAATGCTAGACTCTCTAGTCTATGAATAACTGTGGGTACTTAGCCTTTATGGCATCTTCCAACTCCCATGTCGCTTCTTCGACATCATGGTTTGACCATAGGACCTTCACCATTCGTATAGACTTATGGCGAGTGTCTCTGGTCTTCCTATCAAGGATTCTCACTGGGGTTTCAACATATCTCATGGTTGGCTCAATGGACAGTCTCTCGGGCTCTAGCACATGAGAAGGATCAGCAATGTACTTCTTGAGTTGTGACACATGAAATACATCATGGACACGTCCCAAGTCCTCAGGTAATGCTAACATGTAGGCTACAGCTCCAACTCTTTCAGTGATAGCATACGGCCCTACAAACTTTGGGCTTAGCTTGCCCTTCTGACCAAAACGGAAGACACCCTTCATAGGTGAAACGCGCAAGAACACTTGGTCGCCCACGGCGAACTCAAGGTCGCGTCGTCGCACATCCGCATAGGATTTCTGTCTATCTTGGGCTGCCTTCATATTGGCTCGAATCTGTTGAACTTCAGCCTGCACTTGCTCAAGGTACTCCGGTCCTATGATGACCGCTTCGCTTGACTCATCCCAACATAAGGGTGTACGGCAAGGTCTACCGTATAGGGCTTGGAAAGGCGACATCTTAATCGAAGCATGATAGCTATTATTGTAAGAAAACTCGATAAGATGAAGCTTATCTAACCAACTCCCTTGAAAGTCCAAGGCACATGCCCGAAGCATGTCCTCCAGTGTCTGGATGGTCCTTTCTGTCTGACCGTCGGTCTGAGGATGGAAGGCGGTACTCAACTTCAATTCTGTACCCAGCGCTTCCCGTGTAGCTCTCCAGTATCTCGAAAGAAATCTGGTGTCGCGGTCAGATACTATTGTTTTCGGGACTCCGTGATGTCTGATAATCTCCTTGTCGAATAGCTCAGCTAGCTTCACTACCTTCCAGGTGTCCTTCATTGGTATGAATCTGGCCACCTTGGTAAGGCGATCGACTACAACCCAGATCATGTTGAGTCCTCCCCTGGCAGGTGGGAGTCCCACAACAAAATCCATGGAGATATCATAAAATTTCCACTCCGGAACTGACATAGATTGTACCATTCCGCCCGGTCTACGATGTTCGAATTTACCTTCTGGCATGTTAAGCACCTCAATACATACTCTGTCACATCTGACTTCATTCCAGACCACCAGAAGTACCTCTTCATGTCTTTGTACATCTTGGAGGCTCCTGGATGGACTGATAATGTGGAACTGTGTGACTCTCGCAGGATGCGATCCCTTAGCTCAGCATTGCTTCGGGGGACGCATAGCCTGTCGTTCAACTGAATCAAACCATCTTCATGTAGCTTGAAGTCATACTTTTTCTTCTCAAATGCACCATTCTCAATCTTTTGTCTGATTTCGATTAGGTAAGGGTCGCTCAACTGAGCATCTCGCACCTCGTCAACCAAGCTAGAAGAAGCGAGTAGCGAATGGAGCGAGTGTGCTCGACGGCTCAGGGCGTCGGCTACGATGTTTGCCTTCCCTTCCTTATACTGTAAGTTGATGTCGTAGTCTGAAAGAAACTCCATCCATCTTCTCTGTCTCAAATTCAGTTCTTTCTGTGTGAATACATACTGTAAGCTCTTGTGGTCGGAGTAGATGGTGATGCTTACCCCATAGAGATAGTGTCGCCATATCTTCAAGGCGAAGATAATGGCTCCTAACTCTAAGTCGTGAGTCGGGTAATTCTCCTCATGCTTTTTCAGCTGGCGGGAGGCATAAGCTACAACCTTGCCATGCTGCATGAGTACGCATCCCATTCCTTTGCCTGATGCATCACAATATACCTCAAATCCCTCTGTGCCCTCTGGAAGAGTAAGGATGGGCGCTGAGGTCAATGAGTCCTTTAGTTTCTGAAATGATAACTTGCACTCGTCTGTCCATACAAACGGTGCATCTTTCTTCATCAATGTAGTCATGGGCTTAGCGACTTTCGAGAAGTCCTTTACAAATCTCCGGTAGTAACCGGCTAGGCCAAGAAAGCTCCGAATGTCGGTAACAGTCTTAGGTCTAGGCCATGATCGTACAGCTTCTATCTTAGAAGGGTCAACTGAGATACCTGTGCTCGAGATGACATGACCAAGGAATGATACCTGATCTAGCCAGAACTCGCATTTGGAGAACTTCGCATACAGCTGGTTCTCGCGCAGTGTCTCAAGCACTTTCCTCAAGTGAGTTTCATGTTCCTCTGCTGATTTGGAATATACAAGTATGTTGTCGATGAAGACAACAACCGAAGTGTCCAACTATTCACTGAATAGACGATTCATGAGGTCCATGAATTTAGCTGGTGCATTTGACAAACCGAATGGCATCACTATGAATTCATAGTGGCCATATCTGGTACGGAATGCCGTTTTCTCAATGTCTTGTTCCTTAATTACAATTTGATGATACCCAGAATGGAGGTCAATCTTGGAGAAGACTGATGCTCCTTTCAGCTGATCAAATAGGTCGTCGATGCGTGGCAATGGGTATTTATTTTTGATTGTAACCGCATTCAGTTCGCGGTAGTCAATGCAAAGTCGGAGACTACCGTCCTTCTTCTTCACAAAGAGGACCGGTGCTCCCCAGGGTGATACGCTCGGGCGTATGAACCCTTTGTCGAGAAGGTCTCGTAACTGCTCCTTCAGTTTTGTCATTTCAGCAGGTGCATGCGGTACGGTGCCCTAGCAATGGGACCGGTACCTGGCAAGAGGTCAATCTCAAATTCCACTGCTCTCGGTGGTGGCATGCCGGGTAGCTCCTTAGGGAATACATCGGGAAATTCGGATACAATGGGTACATCGTCACTGAACTCTGGATCTCGTTCCAGGTCTTGCACATAACATAAGTACACCTTTTGGCCCTTTCTGAGCTCCCGGTACATAGCCATAGCAGATATAAGTGTGGTCGAAGGCTCTCTCGGTCTCTGGCGGTAAGATACGGTAACCCCAGAAGGACTTTTGAGCAGCAATCGATGCTCGGCGCAGAGGATTCTACCCTTGTGCCGCTCCAACCAATTCATTCCGATGATTAAGTCGAATCCCAATCCATTAAATTCGATGAAGGAAATGGGAAACACTTCGTTTTTGATTTCGATGGTGGCTGATTGATAGTATTTAGTGCACTTTACTCGCTCCTTCGATGGGAGGGTAACCATGAAGTTCGGTAGCTCATCCGCATCTAGCTTCAACCTCTTCACGAAAGATGGTGATACGAAAGTGTGAGAGGCGCCGGAGTCGAATAACACATTGGCATCAATGCCGTTCACTGGGAAGGTTCCCGTTAAGATGGTGCCGCTTCTGCCGGCTTGTGCTTCGGTGAGGATGCTCAGGTTACCCTCGGTACCGAGCCCACAACCTATTGAAGTCACAATTGGATGAGTATTGATGGTGGACACAAGTGGAATTTAAATCAACACTGCTCTTTATTGATAAACCAACCATCATACATACCGTGTCTCTAATACACGTTACTAATAGATTACATGGTATTATAAATCTCAATACTTCCTAAAGGTAAGGTTCAGGCATCCTGGTTTCATGTGTGTGGCATTGATTATTGCCGGTGGTGCCGTATTCAACTTGATCTTGTTGATTCCGTGATACAGCATCCTAGAGTTTCCACCCATGATTAGGACATCTCCTGATCTCAGTACCAGTTTCTGTGCGAGGTCCATACGCTTCTGCTCGCTATACAGGAATAAGGCGTCATCACCAATGGACCAAGACACTACGGGCACTCCTTGTTCAAGAGATTCCGCTGTCTCGTCCTTGTCTTGGTGTAACCCAAGTCGTCCTTCTTTTTCATAGAAGTTGACGATACAAATGTCCGCTTCAAGTGCGGGGATCGGTTCATGTTCGCATTGTTGTGCAAGTTCTACTGCTTGAGTGACGAGTGTCTGAAACTCTGGAGGTATTGTCGGTGGCGTTGCTCCATCTTGTGTTCGTGTCTCCTGGTATGTCTTGGTATAAGGATTCCAGTCCTTTCCCAAGCACATCATTTTTTTAGTTTCATCTTCGCTCCACCGGGGAATTCGGGTGTATAGAATCCACCTTGACCCGTTCCTAGCTCGTTGCATCGTCGGATGATTGAGATTTGTGCTTCGGGTGTCAGGTATCCCCTTAATAAGATCATACCTGGTCGGATGACCTGACACTGTTCGTTGGTGTAGTAGTGGTTGGTGATGTCGATCTCCTCTTGATTCGAGTTTACCGGTATTGGATAACAGATACTAAAGCTTCCTATGGTTATAAATTTCATCTATGGTGAGTACTAGTTTCAACTACTTCATTTCATGCTTAATACACACTTTAATTTATTTACTCATGCATTCACTCATACAGTTACTCCAATACTTAGACATGCTACTTCAAGGATTAAAGGTTTAGATTAATTACCTGGGCTGGATTTAGAACCGAACCCGTCACGGTCAATCACATGAAGGACAGGCTGCCTCTGAGGTGCACCCCTCTGAGGTCCCCGGGATCCCTGTCCCTGTGGTGCCTGCTGGGTCGGTGCATCGCCAGATGCAACCTCCTTGCCTTCCCTTTGCTTGTAGCTTTGGAAGTTCCCTTTCGACTTAGCATTTTCTGGGCATCTGTTGGCCGTGTGTCCTGGTTTCTGGCAGTTGTAGCATTTGATCTCTCTCCCATAACAGTCTTTGCCGGGATGGTCTTGGTTGCACTTCCTGCACACATAGGTGCGGCCGTCTGAGAAGGTTTTGGTGAACCCGGAGCCAGAACCTGAGGTTTAGAGGGTTAGCACATGTGTGCGTGGATATACTAGAGGTAATACTTGTACGAATTCGAATTAGAAATAGAAGTTTACCCTTAGGTGGGTGTGATCTCAGTGGCTTAGCTGCCACCGGTGCAGAAGAACCTAGTTGAAGAAGCTCAACTGGTTTGCCCTGCTCAGCATGGGCACTGCTCTCACTTGGGAATTTCTTCTGAGATTGCTGAAAGAAATTCCCTTTCTTCTTTTTCCAGCTTTTACCCTGGTTCTGCTCCTCGCCATTGGTGTTCTTGTTATTGGCTTTGCGTTTCAGCGCGGTCTCTTCATCCGAAGTTGGCAAGTGATCTCAACGCGAGAAGCCGCGTGATAACACTCCTGAAGTTTCAGGTATTAGCCGGATTCTCATTTAAGAAAGGATAAGAAGAGATTTAAGAAATTCAAGGAATTTAAGGAATTGAAATGGTACTAAGGGTTAACCGATATTTACCTGGAGGGAGGTAAATCGAGTGTAGCCCATACCGTAGCGCAGGCGATGGCTCAGACCGCCATAGAAGCGATCGACCAACACCTGGCCGGTGTATCCTAAGTCGGGTAGAAGACGGAGGATGGAGGTGAAAGTGCGGTAGTACTCATCGACAGACATCTTCTCTGTCATTTTCAAGGCGTCCAGCTCTAGCCTTTTCTTGGTTTTAACATGCTCGGGGTAGTATTTGGAACGGAGGATAGCAGCAAAGGACTCCCAATCAAAGGTGGGGTCGTCGACATACTCGTGTTTGACTAGTTTCCACCAATCCATAGCAGCATCCTTCAGATAGTAAGCCGCCACTCTCACTCGAACTCCAGCAGGAGCTTCGAGGGTCTCAAACGCCGTCTCCATCTCGGAGATGTAGGCTTCTAGTTTTGCAGGATCGCTCTCGCCTCTAAAGCAGGGAGGACGGAGATCTGCGATAGCTTTTACCCAGTTTACTTCTCTGGGTGGAGGGGGAGGGATTGGCCCCGCTTGAGTTTGTTGGTTTTGTTGAGTTTGTTGCATAGCCTGGATTACTTGGGGTAGCATCTGCGCTACCGTGGCGGCGACGATTTCAGCTATCGTCTGTGTGCCGGGTCCGTCATTGCCCCCTCCTCTAGGGCGACCTGGACCTCTTCCTGACATCTGAACATTTAGCAGTTACATTAGGCTCCGCAAGATATGACTCAAAGGTCTTGGAATTTAAACAAGGTATCGTTCCTGAGAACGTCAAGGGTATCCGTTGTTAACAACGGTAGTTCCTAGTTAGGTTTCTAAGTATTCGTCTTAAGACGGTTGAAATCCTAACTCGGTAATTCCCTATGCTCGGTACTATGGACATCAGAGCGTAACTACGCTCTGATACCACTTTTTGTAACACCCCAACCGCTAATCCTATGCTTACCGTCCAATCATCCTCTAAATCCTGTCAGTACACAGCGGAAGATTACTACTTACTACGGCGGGTGATACAACGCCGCTAACCGCCCATACAGCTAGCTAGGCTCATTCTACTTACAGTCACGGTCTGATGATCATAGTTTACCGAGCTACTACATTACTTACCAAAATACCGCATACTGAATACTTACATCACTGGATCACCGAGTATTTAAGTGTATTCAATTACATTCCCATTTCCAAATTCCCAAAAGAATGAGTCTAGAACTACCACTCATCTATACCAATGCTCCATTCTATCCACGTCCAAAAAGGTGTACCCCATGGTACACCGGCTAACAAAACTCACAGCCGTGTACTACTTAGTACACCATTCTCAAATTCATTGTTTACAGACAAAAAGAAGACAAAAGAAATAACTAAGTCTTCAGCAGCTTCATACCTCTCTTGCACCTGCATTCATATTAAAAACGGTGCCCCAAGGGGCTCAGCAAAAAGCTGCGCATAAACTCCGCATATACCGAGTGCTAGCTAGGGCACGCCGACTATTTGACGTCCACTAAACATGCTGTTCATTTATTTCATACATACATGCTTTGCATACAACACACATTCGTTCATAATACATTATTCATTCCAAGGCAACAATACAATAATGCTCACAATACTTACCTTCACAAGGTTAGCCAAATTACGCATCCGGGTTAATCGGAATGCTATTTACTCTTTTACTCATTTCACATTACTTACTCTTACTTTACTTACTTACTTCCAATTACTTACTTACTCATTCTTACTTACTTACTTATACTCAAGTTAAGTCGGTATGACCTTCGGCCCGGGGACTACTCCGTCCCACCACCGGGATTACTTGACTCACCAATCCGGGATGCTACCCACTTAAGGGATTTGGGCCGCGAACTAGTTTAAGAGTCAGGAATTGGAGCCAACCTCTCGTGACTCCGCATCCTCACGCGTGGCCGAAACTATATCGGACTTCTACTCATTTCAATTTAATTACCAATTTAAGTTAGAATGGTTAGCTTGTTAGGAATAAGTTAGAAGTCCAAAGTCAACACATTCGGTCACAGTACAATACAACATACATACACGCATTCATATTCATCCATACATTTCATGAATTATACAAACTAAGATTTAAGAAAAATATTCGCAACATACAACACTACATATTCACAAGTATGCATAGTAACTCCGATTCGTGCATTTATCTTATTTGGTGATCAATTAGCACACAACACACAAATCAGAGTAACCAAGATAGCATACGGGGCATGAGGAATTCATACCGTTCACCGTTGTACGTGTTTCCGAACGTCTTCCGATGTCACAAATCAAGTCCTATTATATACATACAATTGAATGATTAATCTAACTATCATCAACTTAACTCATACTTACTATGTCCTTATACTTCCTACACTTACACATTACTTACTTATCCTTCATTACCTTAAGTTTTATTTTCTTACTTATTATTGGCATACTTGCATACGTGTACATATGTATATATATATGTGGGTATACATATATATATATATATACAATTATTATTTAATTTAAATATTTTTTTTACTGGACCGAACTTGCAAGTCCGGTCGCAAGTCCGTTCCATTCCAGTAGCTCACATTACGGAAATTTTCTGGCCCGACCGAACTTGCAAGTCCGGTCGCAAGTTCGGTCCATTCCAGAAGGTCACATTACGAAAATTTTCTGGCCCGACCGAACTTGCAAGTCCGGTCGCAAGTTCGGTCCATTCCAGAAGGTTTCATCGGGGAATTTTTCTGGCTCGACCGAACTTGCAAGTCCGGTCGCAAGTTCGGTCCATTCCAGTAGGTTACAGACGGGAGAATTTTCTGGTCCGACCGAACTTGCAAGTCCGGTCGCAAGTTCGGTCCATTCCAGAAGCTTTCCCTTCTTTGTAAATCTGGGCTCGACCGAACTTGCAAGTCCGGTCGCAAGTTCGGTCCGGCCCAGTATTTGCATTTTTATTTCTGTTTTCAGTCCTCTCTTTTACCCATTACTTCCCCATTGTTACACTTACTCCCACATGTTATAACACTAATTAAACCTCCTAATACACCTTAGTTCATTCATTACTCCTTACACATTTCTATAACTCACTCACCTAATTTTCCAAGTTTCAACTCAACACTTACACTAGTTCTTCCTCTAGTTGCATTTTGCTACAGATTTCTATCCTAACACTCCCCATCTTTAGTTCCCTCTTCTAATGACATTTCTTACACTCCTAGTGCATTTAGAATACATTATCTATCTCTCTCAACTCACCCTCCATCTTCCTCAAACAAAATCTGTTACAACTCATGTTATTTACCTAGTTTCTAATACACTAAGTGTTCTAATCCTAGGCAAATTTTGACATAACCTCCCCTATATTTTTATACTCTCACCACATTGTTTCCTCACACATTAACATCACCTCACCTGTTTATACACCACAACAATCTACTAAGTTCTTCCACACAAATACTACCCATTCAACACTACAAAATTCCTGCACATCACATTCAATTCCCAATCTGTTTGTGACAGTTTTTAAAATGTCTTTGAAGGTTTTAAAACACTTACCTTCTCTTATACATTACTCTACTACACAATACCATTTTCATTACTAAATTCAAACTTATAAAATCTGTTACATTGTACATTACTAAGCTACACAAGACAAGTATATTTTACCTTGTTATCTTCTTCTAGTTTCCTTCTCTTCTTCCTTCTTTCTTCCTTCTTTCTTCCTTCTCTCTCTCTACCGGTTTTGTAATATCAATCCTCTAACACTACAACCCATTCACATATACATTTCAATACACCATTTTAATACACAATTCAACCCTAACCATTATGTAAGCTCTAATATCGGTTTTAGGGTTTAGAAATTATATTACCTTCCAAGGGTGCAAATGAAGCTTGGAGTGGCTCAAGAACAATGTTTCCAACTCCACCAACAAGCCAAAATCGGCTGGGTACAAAGGAACCAAACAAGGGTTTAGCTTCAAATTTCGTTTTGCCCACAAGGGCTAGAAAAAGATGGAGTTTTGAGAATATTTTTACCTTAAGATGACAAGGAGAAGAAGGTGGTTCTAATGGTGGTCTTGAAGCTCTCAATGCTCCACACCCATGGAGATGAAAGTTGTTGTTTTCGAATTTTGAAAGGATAGGAATGCTCTACTTGGAGAGAGGAACACAATGGTGGTATTTTTACAATTTTTGGAGAAGGTTTGGTGGGTTAACAAGAGGAGAGAAGGGGGTGGCTATCTTGGCTCCTCAAAATCGCCATTAGAGGCTCCAAGGAAGAAGAAGGAAAATTAGAGAGGAGAGGGGGATGGGTATTACGTGAGTGAAGAGAGTGTGGGGTAGGAGAGAGAGTGAGATAGGTATTAGTATGTTACTTTTTGATTTTTAATTGCTTTTGTCCTTTGTGAGTAAAAGAGAGTAGGGTGTGTGTGTGTGAGTGGTAAAATCGGACAGCACACAGCCCATGAGGGTTTTAATAATTCTTTTTACATTATTGGACACATAAGTTTTGATTATTTATGTTTCTACCCCACAACTTCCCGTTTTTGACAGTTTTTACTAATCTCTCGTTTTATTGATTTTATTGGTCCTAAAGCTTCACTAATATTTATTAATGATTATTTAGTTGACCAAAATTGTTACGAGTCTATTTGACCCGCTTAAAGACACGTTTTCCCGGTTACCTCGAAAAACGCGCTTTAAGGTTCGTTAGTGCTTTTAATCCATTTCAAGGATCCGTTTTCTTCGGGATTTGTTCCCTCACGATTATTTACACTTAATTAAGCTTCTAAATTATTCATTAGCCTAATTAATCACTATTTTTAATTACGGGGTATTTCATTTTTATGAAACTCAACAACTCGATGTTAGACAACATTAAGCATTGCTATTTTATCAAGTCAATTCTAACAAGTATTGCCAATTGTCTTCAAGCAATAATGTGTTTATGAGCACTAGATGTCAAACCATAATAAAGATGGAAGACAACAACATACAATTGCAAGTTTCTCGGCATGCAAATTTTTGAAACCAAGTTTCTTCATATCAATTATACTAAACAAATTATAAGAAAAATTGTTCCAAACAAGGCACTAGTGAGTGTTTCCTCCCTATATCAGGGCTCTGCTCTAATTCTAACCTCTATATATCATGATTTATAATCGTTTATTACCTTCTTCACATTTCTCTTCTTTTTATGATAATCTCATTGATTGCTCAGTTTTTGTAAACATTCAATCTGCAAAGTAGAAGTGAACAATAAACAAACACAACATACTCAAAAGAAAACAAGAGTGTGGTGGGCTTGTGGCTGGCTATATAGAGCATGTGTATGTAGCTATGAAAGATAAAATTCAAAGAGAGGCGAGAGAGAGAGGCCTAGAGAGAGAGCTAAAAGAGATGGTGAGCATGAATGGTGGAACTGAAGAAGAAGAAAAGAATGGAATTGGGCAAGATGATGAGAAAACCTGCATGGCTTCAAGGACTACTTAGGGAGACATACTTTGTAGTTTATGGGTCTCATATGTTATCTATTCATGTAGAGCCATGGAGAAAAATAAGTGGCATATGTTTGGAAACAAAAACTTTCAACAAATTTAAATGAAAACTAAGCTAAAGAACATAGAAGATGAGGAAGTTGGACATACTTAGGAGGATGAATGGATCGATTCAATTAGATCTATCTTCATAGTTTCTGTACGAGGAATGTTATTTAGTAAATTTAAATATCTAACATTAATAACTCCACCATAGTAAAAACATCGTTCCACCAAAAGGAAAAAAAAGGCTAATATTTGGTATATATGTGTTGTTTTCTCAAGTAGATGGGAAATCTTGTATTCATACCCCTCCCTAAATAGTTTCTTTACACTAACATGGTGAAAACCATTTTCACTTGCAATGAATCTTCTCTAATAATCAAGCTAACCTATAGTTTCTCATTAATTTTAAAAAACCAATTAAGTGCACTCAAGAATATGTAGGTTCACATACATACTAGTGTGTACACAAGTATCAAGTGTACTATAACCATTTTGTTTGATAATATATATCAATCCAATAGATTATTGCAGCAGACGATTAGGGGGTTGAAAATAAAAAAAAATTTCATTACCTTTTCATGGCTGAATCTAGTAAAATACTTGGCTTCAACGTAATTTGGCTGATCTGATTGTGTGCTATTCAATCTCTTTTGCTCACACATCATCACACCAAGTGCACCACATATCTTTTTTGTCGCTTAAAAGGTTGTTGGTAGCAAGAAGTCAAGTGATTTACTTCCATAGGATGTGATCTATTTCAACAAGATACTAACTACATAAATTGTATGATTAATGATTAGTTAAAAACCAAGGTTGTAAAAAACCTACGGGAGTTCAATACGGACCATTGAGAGTACTCGATATGGATGAAACAGAAAACCAATGAGGATGAACATTAATATTAAAAATAAAAAACTTATAATAAATGTTTATAAGTATGAAATATAATCCACTTTGTACATGATATTTGTATTTTGCTATTAATCCCTTAAAATTGTATATTCATATATTTTAAATTTCTCACATTCTTAAATGATAATAACTTTATAGATTTTATGATGAGTGATATAAGATAAGTTACATAAGAGAATTTAAAGAAAAAGTCATGCTATTACCAAGTAAAGAAAAAGAACAAAAAATAGTAAGATAGAAGAGTTATTCATATGTTTGTAATTTTGCTCTCACAAATATTTAACTTATAGGTAATGGTGGTGGTGTTTATATTATCATTTTTTCCTTAAGTAAAACTTAATATAAGGACAATTTTTTTTAGTTTAAGGATTTAATAGAAAAAATTAGTCTTCTTTTTGCTTGTGTCTAAATCATTGTCTTCAATAGTTTATATTGTATTCTTTAAAAATACGGTAAATATGGAAACACACATTATTATACGGTCGTACGCCACTATAGGACATGGTGTTCGGTGAGACGGATTTCATACGACCGTGTCAATACGTTTCTTTGTAATAATAGGCGATACACTGTATAAACGGTTGTACCGTTCCCTTTTTTACAACCATGTTTTAAACTAGTAACGAGTAGTACAACCTAATGAAGAAGAAAACAAAGTGATTAAGGAGATGACTAATTACTACATTAATTATATTAGGTTTATAAAATAGTAGTCTAAAACATGAGCGGTACAAGTGTTATGATAAGTAGCATCCAGTCATTGAAAAAGGACACAACACAGAGTTAGAAGATTTTTTTTGTTGAGAAAATCTCAAAGCTTGAAATCAAACTCCCAAAAGCTGTAGAGTAAGTGGTCATAACTACAATATCAAGCAACCAATTGTCTATGTACCTCTTTCCTTACTAGTTAGTACTCCCTCCTCTTCTCCATAGATGATTTTTTGGATCATTTCCCTATTTTCGTAATATAAGATGTTTTAGTTTTTTTTTTCATCTACTCCCCCGTTCTACCCCTTATCTTTTATTTCACAACTCCACTTTTCAAATTATTTCAACTCTTAATGCAAAAAGTAAGGGGCAAAAAAGTCTTAACCTTTTTCAATCTTAATTCTTGTGCATATAGCTAGAAAATCAAGTATTGAAAACATGAGAGATTAATTTATTATAGCTTCTTATCAAGTGTTATCCTCTTAGTTAAGATGAATAAGGTTACCTAAGGCCATTACCCTTGGTGATTGCTAGTGGTCTAAACTATTAAACTTTGAAAAAGAAGGAGGAATAATGAGATATAAGCAGCCTTTCAGAGATGTCATTAAGGAACCAAGTTGATTGATTTAGGTTTCGAGAATCAACCACAATCACCAATGGGCAACTAGTTAGATGGCAACACTTTCATAGTAGATTGACATTGCATTTTGTTCTCCCGATGGTTTAACCCTTTTCCCTTCCATCTCAGTTGAATATTTAAATAGATAAAAATCAGACAACAACCCTCCATTGACAAAGTTATTTAGTTTCATATAAAACTAGAAAGAAAATGTTCAAATTTGTCGCTTCTTGACAAAAAGTGTCTTAGATTGGGACAAAAACCTAGGGGTATCACTATTTGTATTTGCACAAGAAATCCAAGATTAGTGCTACAAAGTTGGGCAAATGGAAAGGGTGGTACAATACTAAAGTTAGGTGGTAGATTAAAAAGAAAAATGAGGATCCGATGTATTTCATTAAGGTGCATTAGTAGTGATACAAACATAAAGAGGATCACTATGAAAATAGAGTTAGGTGTTGTAGAGAAAAAAGGTGATTTGGAAACAAAGAGACTAGATGAATTAGATGAAAAAGAGTGACAAGAACACTGTTTTTTTTTTTCATTCAATTAAAGTTTCTCCTTGGATCTTATCCCACCCTGAATCCTATCACTCCAAATACAATGCAGAGGAAGTTGAATTAGAACTGCATTGTAAATTCATAACTAAACATATTTAATCTAAAACTATAAATTAAATGCGTAAATAGATTATAGATGGTTAAATTAATAAATTAATTATTAGTCAACAATTTCGTATGCATAGATTAAAAAAATACATATTTTTTTTGGAGAACAAAAGATAAAGTAAAATTATATCATAATTTTGAAAATATCAAGAATAAAAATAGAAAACTAAATACAATTTATTTAAAATAAATTATATTATAAATATAATTTTCAATTTTTAAACGACTAGTATTTTATATAAAATGAAGTATAAATTATAAGCCCAATGTTGTCGACTGCAGTTAAATTCAGATATTGTTAACCACGATATTTAGGTCCCATTCTTTTGTCCAGCATTTAGCTGGTTTGTGGTTTATTAGCTGGATTGATCAGCTCAACCCATTCTTTTAAAACCAGTCATCAGTCAATATTAGCTATCAACTAGTAGCTACTTAGGGCATCCACAGTGGTGTGATTCTACCCAAAATTGTCAGTAAGAAATTAAAAAAAGTCTACAGTGGTGTGGAATCCACCCATTTTCTCTTTCTTCGTTTCTTATTTAAGCAATGTACATAAAATCAATTTGATTGGTTGTATTAATGACACTATCAATTTAATAATAAATATTTATTGTATTTGCTTTTACTTCGTTTTATTTTCAAATTACAGGAGGAGAAAGGAAAAAAATGGTGGAAGGAGTGAGAAAGTTAAGAAACTCCCTTACTATAGGGATTAACAAATTAATGAAGTTCCTTACACATTAAAAAATTATATTATGATGATGTGGCACCTAGGAATACATTAAGAACCTCATACTCATTGTGAATGTTTAAACTCAAATTGTCTCTCATGTTCAAGTTGGTTTAACATGTTTAACTGGATTGACCTGTTCATCTCATTATTTTAAAATCAGTCATCAATCAATATCAGCTAGTATCAACTAACAACTAAGACCCCATTCTTTAGCACCGGGTTTATTTGATCAGCTAGTTTATTGTCTCTGTATGTCACATACATCAATTGTCGTATCAACTATTTTTCTCCTCTACTTTTTCTAACTTTCAGCTGACAACTGACATCAGCTAGATTATCAGCCATGCAAAAGATTGGGGCGTAAAAGAATAGGACCTCATATTGACACGACGAGCTAATTAAAAATGCAGTCGCTTTATAGGAAAAAATGCATTCAATTACTGACTCTAGTAGAAAAGTGATTTTAAATAGTACTCCCTCCGTCCACTTTTGACCTTCCGGTCAGTGAGAAGCACACAGATTAAGGAAAAATAATTTTTTTAATAGTGGTATAGACTACAGAGTGCACTACAGACGCGTCTGATTTTTTTTTTTTTTTTACTTTATCAGTGGTAGTTCTCTGTACATAAGACATATATTGTGGGACAAAAAATTGAAGAAGACCGGAAGGTCAAAAGCGGAGAGAGGGAGTAGTACTTACTTTGGAAAGTATACTGTACAAAAGTGATAAGCGGAGCATGGTCGGTGAAGTGACTGATAAGCGGGAGCACTTTGGATTAATCAAGAGATCTGCTTCATTCACGTGGAGTAAAAGCGTAGAATAATAGGGAGTGTGGATGACGCGCGATAACCACGCAGCACACGACGCACGCGTGCTCGGTCAGTCAAAGGAAAACCAAAACGGCATTCTCGAGGACTTCTCTCCTCTTTTTAGCCACCGCGTTTACTATGGCAGTACGGCCTCTTGACGTTTTGTTTTCATTCTTTATGTTACCTCGCAGCAGCAGCACACGACCTTCGAGTAATGACAAATATCACTACTACTATTCTACCTTTAAAAAAAATCATTTTAAGTTTAAATATTACTACTATTAATATGGTAGATCGATGAGATGGATGTAAAAATTATGGGCGCGTTCTATCAGCACATTTTGCTTTTTGTTCACATTAATGTGACACATGTCACTAGCCTATTTGTTTTTATTGTCTCTTGACCCCACTATATTTGAAATAACAGGCTGTCATTGGTTAACCAATGCTTAACTAGAGGGACATCAAACTGAACGCAACAAATGCTGCGTTCAGCGAACAGGGCCATGTCATTATCTTGTTTAATCTAATACTCATTCTTGTTCTTCTTGATACTCCCTCCGTTCATTAATATCTGTCGTTTTAGGATGTGATTCTTGTTCAAAAATATCTGTCATTCTATTTTTTGACACACTTCTTTCCACTTTTACCCCTACTATTCAATATAAAAGTAATTATTATCTAAATGGAAAAGTAAAAAGTAAGGGCACATGCGTCATTGTCCTACTTTTCTTAATAAGTGTGCAAGTTTCTAAAATGACAATTATTGTTGAACGGAGGGAGTATTTGATAATTCTGTCAGATTTTCGGTCTAAATTTTATCATAAATGTCATTATTGACCTATTTAAAAGATAAATATCATCTTAAAAAAGGATTATTTTACTTTAAATTTTTATATTATAAATTTAAATAATTTTAAAAAACAGAGTGATGAATTTTAAAAACAAATAATAAAAAAACACCAACATCTTTATTTTGAAAATTATAAAAAAAAACTAAAAAATTATTTACTGAACACACGAGTAATTAAATAATCGGCGAGTCAAGTCAAAAGGAAACGGCATTGCCGAGGACTTTTGCTCTGTTAACACAACACTTCACACTGGCTTACTCAGCTGCGGCGTTTACTTGGGCTGTACGGCCTCTTGACTTTTTACTTTCTTAATTGAATAAAGAAATTAGAACAATTGTCAGCTTTTCTTTAGGTCTAACATCGATTAAAGTTTACACAGTGGTTCATGATTGGTTAAGTATATGGTGTAGTACTCCCTCCGTCCTGAATTGACCGTCCTGTTTACTATTTGGACATATTGTTTGACTTCAATTTTAACATATAAGATAAATTAATTTCAAATTTAAATTTTGCATATGATCCTTACATGATAAACTATATGTTACAAAATTTAGTTTTATAAAATTATTTTATTTTATATGCTTAATATTGAAGTGGAAAAACGTGTCATAAAGTAAACAGGACGGTCAATTCAGGACGGAGGGAGTATATATTTGGTAGTAGGTTTACGCTGGCATATTTATAATATATTTATTGGTAGGTTTGTGATGATATATTTTTAGCTGTTTTGAAAATTGCTATTTGGCAGTGCGATATATATGCAACATATTTGATTAAGTTAATTATATGTGATGTGTTTACTGTTACTGTATTACAATTACAATTTATTATATTACACTATGTAACTTTATTTTGTTAGTAAAAATAAATAGAAAAATTCACAAATAATATACTCCCTCCGTCCTGAATTGACTGTCCTGTTTGCTTTATGACACGTTTTTCCACTTCAATATTAAGCATATAGGATAAAATAATTTTATAAAACTAAATTTTGTAACATATAGTTTATTATGTAAGGAATCATATGCAAAACTTAAATTTTCAAAATTATTTTATCTTATATGTTAAAAATTGAAGTCAAACGACATATCTAAATAGTAAACAGGACGGTCAAGTCAGGACGGAGGGAGTATTACTATGAGTATTTAATTGACAATAAAAAACTTGAGAAACCAAAGAAAATAAAAATATTTATATAACCAATAAAATTTTAATTTTTATTATTAAAGTAAAAATTGTAACTTCTAAAGAATATATTGTTATTTTCTAATTTTATAATTCTTACAAATATAAAAGCGTAAAAAAAGAGAACAAGCGTTTTAAATTTTCTGATAATCTTGTGTGAATTTATTTAGTGAAATTGTAACTTTTAATAATATATAATCTTTTTGTAACTTTGTATGTTAATAAATTTATTTACATTCATATTTCTATACTTTTTTAATATTTTAATTCATATATCAACAAGTGTGTATATTTATTGATTTTTTAATCTATGTGATATTATAAATAATATATTGTAAATTAGTATTATTAATGTGTTTTTTTTAATTTGACTAAAGAAGTAGTACTATTTTTTATAAATTATTTGAAGCATTGTGTAATTTGTAACAAATAAAACAATTTGTAAAAAATGTCATAAGATAAGTAGTTTTTTTTAATCAATAATCACAATAATTGCGTTATGAAGAGAAAAAAGAAGCGGAAGTAAAAGCGCGGAAACGAAAAAGTAGCATTTGTTACAGACATTTATGCTGACATTTATACTCTTTTAACTGAACAACAAAACAAATAAACGAAGGTAAAGTAGCATATGCTAAAATATATATGCTATTTATGCTGAAAAAAAACCTTAGACAAACGCAACCATAGTAACATTAATTTATTCTCAGCCAGCTGTGTTTCAAGTTGATGAGCGAACACCGAAGCTCTACCTAAATAATGTACAAAGTATGTCTATTCCTTGCATGTTAATCAGAGTGACCTTTATTTGAACGGCTGGTTTTGCTCGCATGTGGTGAACATCATATTCGTGAAGGACATGATGAGAGTACTTTGAACGGACTGGATTCCCTTTTTACTTTAGAGTGCGTTCGGTGGCAGCGTCCAAACCGCCGAATTGCTGCGTTTGAGTAAAGTTCACTCTGGTTAACAAATGATAACCAGACAGATAAGCTTTTTGTCAGTATAAGTTAAACAAGATCCAATAATATGTAGACATCTGTCTACATCTTTCTTCTTAAAGAGATTTAAAAGTGATTCGTGAGGAGCGAACGGAGCCTTAGTATATACTACCTTTGTCCCACTTTGACCTTCCTATTTGCTTTTTGACACATTTTTCCACTTCAACATTAAACATATAAGATAAACTAATTTTATAAAATAAATTTCCACAACATATAGTTTTTCACATAAGGATTCTATTGCAAAACTTATATTTGTAAAATTATATTATCTTATATGTTAAATATTGAAGTCAAACAACATGTCCAAATAGTAAATAAGAAGGTCAAACAGGGACGGAGGGAGTATATGTATTTAAATGATCTGTGGAGAACTGATGAAACATACAAATTTACCAGATACTATTAAGGTCCTGTTTGAAGTTAAAACTACTTTTTTAAAAAAAGTGACACGTATCAGGTGATAATTGGATAAAAGTTTAACTTATCACATATGTCAAATTCTGATAAGTTAACTATGGTTACATTGATTCAAACGCAGCCATAGCCGCGTTTCAAAGTTGTAGTCGAACGCATTATAAGTCTTTACATATACCACCTTTATGTGTCTTTATCAAATAATTACAAAATTACATATCTTTAAAGGATATATACTTTGCGAATTCTATCGTGGCGCTTGGTTGTAGTGTGGCGATGGGCAATTTGGTATTTGCCATCTATTTTTTTTGTGCTTTATACTTTTATAAAACTTTAAAATGTTGTAGTTTATTAGATATAAGTTCTAAATAACATAAATTTTATACCATTGTTCATCATAATTCAAGCTCTTCAAAATAAGACCAAACATGAGTATGTTTTGATAACTTTTTTTGTATGTATATATATTTTAAGATTGTGAATCTTAAGTTTAAAAAAAGTGAATAAAAGGTTGTTAAAAAGTGAATCAGAGAGTTGCTTAAAAGTGAATAAGAGGTTTAAAAAAGTGAATCTCATAAACAGAGATTGTTTAACTTAAGTGATTCTGATTGTTTGACTAGTGTGAATTAGAGGTTTAAGAAAAGTGAATCAAAGGTTTTTTAAAGGTGAATCAAAGGTTTAAGAAAAGTGAATATTTTGTTTAATACTAGTAAAAGTTAATCCTACCACAAACTTATGCGAGAATAGTATGAACCTTTCATTTATTGAAAGTGAATAATTCGTTTTAAAAAAGTGAATCTTATGTTTAAGAAAAGCGAACATTTCATATAAAACAATGTGAATCCTTTGTGTTTTTTAAAAGTAAACCTTAACCCTGCACTACAAACCCTAAAAATGCCTTTGCCGCTTTTAGCATTCCTAGGCTAGTTTTTAGGGTGTTTGGGGGGTAGGGTAATCTTTTGGCATTGTAACTACACTTTATATCGTTGTTACACCCTAAACCCTAAACCACATACCCTAAAAAAGCCTTCGACATTTTTAGCATTCATATTGTGGTTTTTTGGGTGTTTGGGGGGGGGGGGGGGGTAGGGCAATCTTTTTCACATTGGTTCTACACTTTATATCGTCGTTACAGACTCGACAAGTTTTTAGGGTTTGTGGTTTAGGGTTCACTACAAACCCTAAAATTGCCTTCGACGTTTTTAGCTTTGCTAGGGTGGGTTTTAAGGTGTTTGAGGGGTAGGGTAATCTATTTGGTACTAGTTCTACACTTTATATTGTCGTTACTGAATTAACAGGTTTTTAGGGTTTGTGGTTTAGGGTTTAAGGTCGTTAGACCCTAAACCCTGCACTACAGTCTACAAACCATAAAAATGTCTTCGACGTTTTTAACTTTCCTAGGGGGGTTTTAGAGTGTTTGGGCTAAGATTCATTTTGTTAATGAATAAGGTTCATTTTATTATTTAAGAAGATTCATTTTGCTAATAAATAAGATTCACTTTAAAAATACCGAATATATACTCATTCTAAAAATATATAGTTTTAAGTTACCAAAACATATTCATAATGCATCTTGTTTTGAAGAGCACAAAAAATGACGAACAATGGTATAATTTTTTTTTATTTTTGCACTTATATTTGTGAATTATAACATTTTGAAAAAAAATTCTCTCTCCTCCTAGTCCAACTCCCCTTACAGGCCGCAGTACATATCTCTTTATTTTTTTCTTCTCTTAATTTTATTTGGGCTAGTAATGTAATGACATGTGACACTGAAACCATATTACATGGTAAAGTAACCTCCAGGGTCTCCATTCTGATATACTTAATCTTATACAAAGGCCCCATTCATTTAAGCTGCTAGTTGATAGATGATATCGACTGATGACTGATGACTTATTTTAAAAGAATGGGCTGAACTGGCCAACCCAATCAGGTTCCAAACCAATTGAAAACGAGATAAAAGACGAGTTTAAGTAACTACTTGTTGATAGCTGATATTAGCTGATGAATGATTTTAAAAGAATTGGCTGAACTGATCATAATTAATTTCAACAGCTATAGAACATTAAAAATATTACAAAATATAAAAATTATAAATATGTTTGTTTATAGAGTATTACAGTCATAGAAGTAATATTGTCATTATAAAAATTTGTCATAATAAAATGACTAAATTAATTTAAAAGTAAGAGTTTACAAAAAACACTAAAATTTATTGAGTAGCATTATAAGAAACTATCAAATAAGTGAACATTGTAAAAAAAAAAAAAACAAAACGCATACAAATTATTTTTTTGAAAAATTCTTTTTTCCCCTCACACATAACCGCTCTTAGTCCTTTTTGTTCTTTACTAAGTATTACAAGTATTGGTGATGAGTGGTAAAAATATATACTTTTAAGGGTTATTCCCACCTACATTTCATATGGTTTATAACATATTTTCACCACTTTATATTAACTAGAGCAGCGGGTACTGTAGCGAAACTTATTGCGAAAGAGGGTAAAGTAGGAGTATTTTGTTAGTGTTAGTGAACTTATACATTTTGGTTACAATCTAGGTAAAATCTCATTTGAGCACAGTTCAAGGTCCAAAAATGGCTGTTTGGGCACATCAATGGATTCCTCATTACTCTAGCTTCGTAACGTAACAAACGGTGAGCAAATCCGAGCTATAACGAAGATTATAGAGCAAATACAGGTTTGACCTCCCCACGTGACCGCCCCATAGGGTCAGTCAGAAGTTTTTGAGCTATTCTGGAGGTCAAATAGGTTATATATGAAATACCCCGAAATTTAAAATAGTGATTAATTAGGCTAATGAGGATTTTTGAAGTTTAATTATGCCTAAATAAACACGTGGGAACAATTCCCGAAGAAAACGGACCCATAAAACGGATTAAAAATACAAACGAACCTTAAAGCGTGTTTTTCGAGGAAACCGGGAAAACAAGACTTTAAGGGGGGTAAATAGACTCGTAATAATTATATTCAATCAAATATCTATAATTAGAGATTAGTGAAGGTCTAGAGCCACTAAAATTAATTAAACAAGAAAATTCCGGAAAATGGGTTCCGGTTAGTGAATAGTGCAAAAACGAGAACTTGTAAGGTGCAAATTGTAATAAGAGTAAAGTACTTCCCTTCTTTGTAAATAAAAATCTGAAATCTATGTGCGTGTGGGTCACGATTTCCCTCCCTCTCTTTATTGGCTATTAGTCACTAAAAGACAAATAAAATAAGTAAAAAGGTGATAAAAGTACAAAAGCTCACTTTTAGTCTCTCTCCTCCCACTCTTCTCTATTCTCACGTTTTCCCCTCCCTCCAGACCTTCTTCTTCCTCCTTGTGCTGGTAATGGTGATTTAGAGGAGCTCTCACAGCAGCCTCATTCTTCTTCATTTTTGAAAGCCAAAATCAAGTCCAAATGAAAAAAAAAAATTACACCACTAAACTCCTCTCTCTTTGGGCATCATTTTCCATCCTTCAAAATCTGAAAATAGTGAGGTTCATCTCCATGGCTGTAGCTTCCCTTGAATCTTAAAGGTGACCATTTGGAGCTCAATCATCTTCTTGTTGTTTTAAGGTAAGAAAAGAACCTTAAAACTCATTTTTCTAACTTCTCTTTCAACAAAAAAAATGTTCCAACGTTGAACCCCTTATTGCTCCTTGTCCAGCCGGTTTTGGTACTCCAAATAGGAGCTGGAGCCTTGCCATTTTACTACCCAAAACTTCATCTAGAAGTTCCAAGGTAATACCTCCTTAGAGCTTTAAGTACTCTCTTGTATATTAGATTTAATTCTTGAGCTAGAAGATTTATTAGCCTTGTTGTGTATCCCTTGGAATGTGGTTGTAGCTTGGCCGGTTTAAACAAGAAAACAAGAACAAAGAGGAAAGGAAGAACAAGAAAGGAAGAAAGAGAGAAAGGAAAGGAAACCAAGAAAACTAAAGGTAATGAGCTTACCTTGAATAGGTTTTTAAAAGCCATGGTTGTATGAGAATTATATTGTTTTAGTAGTAGTTAGGCTATTGTAAATGTAAACAAGAAATGGGGCTAAATTAGTGTTGTGTATATGATGAACAAAAGGCTTTAAAAGCCAAGTTGTTTAAGGTGTTGGAATTAATATAATGTGCTGGAACTAGAGGTGTTGTTAGTGCCTAAATTGATGTGGATATTGGAATTGAGTAGGTGAGCTGAATTATGTGTGGGCAATGTTAAAATTCTAGGGGAAACTCTGTCAAAATTGTCCTAGAAATTAGATGACTTAAGTGTGTTAGTGGAGAGGAAATAACCTAGGATTAACTAGGTGTGTTTTGGAGTTAATATGAGTAGTTAATTACTTTGGAAACTAAATTGGGAGAGTTAGGAAATGGAGTAGAATGTGGGATGGGATAATGCAAGTGTAGCTAGATGGCATAAGTTAAAGAACCATTAAGTTGGTGAAGGGAAAGAAAACAAAATCTGTAGCAAGAACTTAAGGAGGAAGGTTAAGAGTGAAAATTGTGTAAACATTTACATAGAAATGAGTGATGAGTTGGTGAATGAATTAGGAGAGTTTAGAGTGTAAATTAGGGTTAAAACATGTTGGATTACATGTGTAAAGAGTGGGAAAATATTGGGCAAAGAAAAGAGTCAAGAACAACAATGAAAATGTAAAATCTGGTAAAAATCTGTTGTGGTCCGGGACTTAGGTCCAGGACCAAGACCTGGACCAGTATGTAAAATGTAACCGAGAGTTAGAATCAGGGAGTGGTCCCAGACTTAAGTCCCATACAAGGACCCATACCACCCCATTAAAAACACCCGAGATTTCCCTTATGAATTGGTTCGGGACTTGGTTCCTTGTCAAGGACCCAGACCACCCTAAGATTTAAACCGAGAGTTCCATCAAGTGCTGGTCCGGGACTTAAGTCCCATACAAGGACCCGGACCAAGTACAAAAACAAGCCGAGAATTCACCTAAGGTTGGGTCCGGGACGTGGGACCCGGACAAGGTCCCGGACCAACCTAAAAACACTCCAAAAAGTCTAAAAATGGGACTTTAAGATAGGGGCTTGTTTGGTAATGATGTTATAACATTGTTAGGAACTAAATAATGATATGTAATGGTCATTAGTGGTATAAACAAACTTGAAAAGTAATGAGGAGTAAGTAACTTATGTGAAAGTGTATGAATTGTAAGGAGATAGTAACTATAAGTCGGGAAACATTAAAGATGAAACAAGTTAGGTTAATGATAGGAATTTAACCGCCCGATTCCATGTATGTCATAGGATTGGAATTGTTGGACTCCGAAGGAGAGTCGGTGATTGAACAACGACGGTGAACGGTATGATTTTCTCATGCCCTGTATGCTACCGAGGTTACCTCGATTTGTGTGTTTGTATGCTATCACCTAAACAAGATAAAATGCACTAATCGGGTTTATTGCACTTCCTTATGCTTGTAATGTATTATTCCTTGTTGGATTGTAATTGAACCTTGAAGTTTGTATAATTCATGAAATGTATGACTGTGGATGAAGTACTTGGATGTTGAATGTGCAAGGGTGCTACCCTTGACTTGTTGAATGTGGACTTCTCACTAACTCTCTAATTATCTAACATTGTTAACTTTGAGAACTTGAGTAATTTGGAGTATTTGAGAAGCCCGATATAGTTTCGGCCACGCGTGAGGATGAGGTAACAAGAGAGATTGCTAACCGAATCCTGGTCTAATCTTTTCCACGGTCCAAATCCCTTAAATGGGTAGCAACCTGGGGAAGTGAGCCAACCTTAAGCCCGGTGGTGGGATAGTCTTGTCCCTGCCCAGAGGTCACACCGACTTGACTTGAGTATTATTGTAAAGAGAAGTATTTGGTATTGTAAAGATCATGACTAGTGTAAGACATTGATCAAGAGTAAAAGAGTAAGAACATCCGATTAACCCGGATGGGAAATTGAGTAACAAAGTGATGAGGTGAGGACTTGAGGAGTGTATCTCAAGATCTCGGTAGACTTGTGAATTGTATTCCATCTGTATGTATTGTACCTTGTGTATGAGTGTGTCGTCGTATCTAATGGACTGCATGTTGAATGTACTATTGTATGAATATAATATTGCTCATATAGCATGTATGCTTGTAATAAAAATGAACTCCATGTAGGCGACAAAGTAGTTGGCGTACCCCCGTTAGTACGCGGGGTATGCGAATTTCATGCCAGCAATTTTTTGAGCCCGTTGGGTGTTGTGCAAAACAGTGTTGAAACTATCTTGCTTACTATGGGCAGTGAACCCAATCATTGTAGTACAACAAGGTCGTATCCACAGGGACTTCGTAACTATCTAGCTAATTATAAGCTTAGTAAATGTGCAAGAGGATATATACAAAAGTGCATAAATGTAAATTAGGGGTTTTGGGTTTATGGGTTGTAATTGGAGAAATAAAGAAAAGCAATAAACACTAAACTAACTATCTAGGATAGGTGTAGCCCGGGATGGATATTTGCACCCGTCCTCCCCTTACTACCGATTGTCGAACCTCGAACTCATAGCTAAACCACGGGAACGCTTAATTAATTAGCAACCTAATCTAGGCCTACTAATCCTAACCAATTTAATCGAGACTTCTCATTCTGCTAAGCCCCGGGTCAATCGATAGCACTAAGCTCAAGTTCCACTAAGGTTGCAATGTAGTCTAATCTCAAAATTATCGAAATCAGAGTACACCGTTTTAGTCTCTGACAGTTTAGGTTTCTATCTCTGAATAACATTTTGATAGAATCCCACAATAATGCTAAACTAATCGGTAGGCCAAACCAACCAATTTAACACATAGAAGACAAATTGAGCAAAACCCTTAACAAATCCCCAAATCATGAGCAACAAGTTTAGAAGTCATAAACACTCAATAATCATCTTCATTAAGCTCAAAGACTAAAATAGAGCACAAACACAAGTTCAAGATTCAACAATGGAGTTTAGGGATTTTGGGACAAAATCCCCAATCCCTAGCTACAAATGATTCTACACAGCCATAGGAGAGAAAATAAAAGAGCAAGGGATAGAAGTAGCCATTAATGGAGCTTGGAAGGAGGTGAGCTTCTCTTCTCTTCTCCTCCCTTCTCTTCTCTCTTCTTCTTCTTCTCCTCTTCTTTTCTCCCTTGGAATCGCCTCTTTCTCTGTTTTTGGGGCGGAACCGAGCTGAATGAAGAATGGGGAAGTTTTTCCCAAAATTCCCCGTTTTAAAACGCAGATCTGGGCAAATTTTCGACCCGTCCGACCCACCCTGGGTCGGACGCGTCCAGGAGCAATTTCGGGGCCGAAAACGCGTTTTCTAAAGTCCGTCCGACCCAGGGTCCGACCCAGACTATGGGTCGGACGATTCCAGTAGCTCGGGGACAAAAATCGCGTTCTTTTAAAAGTCCGTCCGACCCACGTCCGACCCAGACCTATGGGTCGGACGGTTCCAGTAGGCTAACTTCGAAATGCTGTATCTTCTTCGTTACAGCTCCGATTTTGGATCCGTTTGCGCCCACGCGTTCCTCTCTTCATCTACTTTACTCCTATCTATGTTATTCCTCCTGTTTAAACAATAAATGTGTAAGACACCAATGAAACACAAAACTAGAGGAAAACAAGCCAGAGTGGAGAAATGAGCATGAAAAGTGTTGATTAAACATATGAAATACTCCCCTAAAACATGCTCATTTAGACACTCATCACACCCCCACACTTACCTTTTTGCTTGTCCTCAAGCAAAACCAAGCCCCCAAGCAAGTAAGGAATGCTCAATACTAACAAATACTAACATGAATTGTAGGATAAGAGAAGAAGCAAAAAGTGATTAAAACCTTTGAGGAGTGTGAACCATCTCTTAGTGGTGGCATGGGTGAACTTAGGGGAAAAACAAAAACTAGAGTTTCGGGGTATGATCCGGAGTGCTTCAAAGTTCTAAAGATTAGGTAACTTGGAGAGCTTTTACCATGGCCAACTTCTCTCAAGAATGGGCATTGAGAAGAAAACAAAAGGAAAAATAGATTTATGCATTTGTTTCACTTTTGCATAAGAGATGAGAGGATAACATTTTGGCATCAAGCCTTTGCATTTAAGAACACTCAACTCTCATTGTTGGTTACCAATGGCGTCTCACAAGTCCCTTAAAGGATTTTCACGAAGAAGCACCCCTTAGCAATCCCTAAGAAAGAAGACAGAAGGAACCCCAAAGCAATAAAAATCCAACCATATAAGATCACTTGGCCACACCGCATGTAAAATGCTCCTCAAAAGCAATCAAAAAGAAAAATTTAAGCATTTATCCCACAACTCATAATAGTATTTGTTCTTAATGAGAACAACTCACAACACAAGGGTCCAAGTTTTTTATTTTGGACAATCAAGATAAGCATGAAGTATTAAGCATTTAAGCACACAATTCACCGAAAAGGTCACTCCCCCACACTTAAATTGAACAATGTTCCCATTATTCACCAATCAAAACCGGGGAAGGTTCCAGAAGACCTTTGCGGGAAGTAGACAAAAGGAAAAGCACACGGGACACAAACAAACAGTATAGCACAGAAGCTATCCCCAGATTTGCAGATTCAAAATTAGAGAAGAGAGAACGAAAACTAAAAGGAACTAGTACTCCCCTGAGATTGCTATTGCTATCAGTTTGTAGAACTCCCCCACACTTGAGCTTCAGTCTCAAGTAGCGTAGCTTGGTTGCGGTGTGGAATTGCACCCGCATAAAACACTAGAAGCAACCAAACTACAACTGGAGTTAAGGGTTAGCAAAAACAAAACCAAAGGAGAACGAAAACAAAAACTGGAAATTAAAATAGTGGAGTCGTTGTGGGCAAATATTAAAGGAAGGGTGAAACGAGTACTCCCCGATAAGATGCGGAAGGAAGATAGGGTGCCCGCACAATTGCAAGTGGGAGGGGTCGTTGAGGTGCTACCTTCAATCGTTGGAGATGAAGGTCCTCTTGGAAAATTTCGCCAGAGGTTCCTTTGTAATTGTTCCTAATTCCATCCCTTTTTCAGAGGGGCTTACCTGTTTCCAAAATATTCACAACACAGACGCCACCAATTGGGCGTAAAAGGGCAAGTCCAAAGAATGCCAAAATAGCCCATTATTGAAAACAATGCAAAATAAACTAACAGAATTTAAAAGACAGGACACGAAATGAAATCCGGGTTGCCTCCCGGTAAGCGGCCCTTCTTTAAGGTCTTTGGCTAGACCATACCACCGTGAAGTCATCCGGGATCGAATATGAACGTTGAAGTCGGCTTCAACGGGTGGGTTGGGCGGGCATCATCTAGCAATGAAGAACGACCCGGATCAAAAGGAAATGTGGCCTCAACACTTAGGATGTGAAAGTGTAAACTCCACCGATCGTTCATCAGGTGGAAGTGTTGAGGTGGGTGATCCTTGGTACGAGGATCAAACTGTGGTGGAGCCTCCTCTTCAAATTCAAGGATGTAAACATCCTTATCTTCAGTGAGCGGTGCAGGGTGAACTCCGGGGCGGACTTTGTCTTCAATCTTTGGTCCCGGATCAAATGGGAAGGTGGCCTCCACACTTAGCGGGTGTACGTTGAGCTTCCACCCAACTTCATTAGTGCACGGGTGGGGGCCTTGATCCTTCAAGTGAAGATCAAAGTTTGATGGCTCCTCCTCCTCCTCAAATTCGAGGATGTAAATGTCCTCAACTTCTTGGTGAGGCTCATGGGAAGAGCCTTGATGAAAATCAACTTCAGAGGGAGGTGGCTCCTTGAAGTTGATTATAGCACTCTCCTCTGATGGCTCGGAGGGAGGCGGCATCTCCTCCTCCTCAAGGTTGAGGATGTGTCCATCCTCATCTTCTGGGTGGAGCACAGAGAAGGAGGGGAAATAACGGTAGTTGACTTCAGAGGGAGGAGACTCCATGAAGTCAAGGTGGAAGCGGTCCTCTGATGGCTTGTCTTCGAACTCAGGCAGATGGTTGAATGACGTTTTCTCAGGTTCGAACGGGGGAGGTGATAGAGAGCAACTCAAGTCCTCAGTAAGGTGATCCACTTTATGAACCATTTCGCTCTCCGGTTGCTGCGATGCAAGGTTTAGTAGACCTTCCATCATCGCGTTCATCTCTACTAATTTGGAATAGAGCTTCAGTTGGTTCATGTCGAGGTCTTTTTCCTTAGTCTGATGCTCCACTTCATGGACCATTTCACTCTCTGGTTGTTGCTCCCTTCGAGCTAGTGTAATGAGCTGGTTCATGTCGATGGTGTTCATTCTAGCACTAAGATCCTCCAGAGTGGGTGAATCTACCCTTGCCGTGATCTCAGAACAATAAGCACTCTTCTGGTCTCTCCACTCTCTTGGCACCTGATCCATCGACTGATGTCTTGTTCAGTGGGGTTTGGATTGACAGATAAGAACCGGTTCTCCATGAGAGTCTCCGATCTTGAGATTAGATCCTCACAAGGAGGGCACATATGAAAGGATCCACACCCTTGACAATCAATGTATTGGTCGTAGGTTGCTCCAGAGGTGTAGCCGTAACAATCTTCTGCTTGATCATCAAGACCATCCATCAGAGATAGGTTCCTAAAAAAAAAACACAAATTTATACATAAAAGGGGGAAATAAAGGAAATGAAAAATATGCACAAAAACTAAACAGATAATAAACAGATAGTTGGACCGAAGTCCCCGGCAACGGCGCCAAAAACTTGTTGTGCAAAAGTGTTGAAACTATCTTGCTAACTATGGGCAGTGAACCCAATCATTGTAGTACAACAAGGTCGTATCCACAGGGACTTCGTAACTATCTAGCTAATTATAAGCTTAGTAAATGTGCAAGAGGATATATACAAAAGTGCATAAATGTAAATTAGGGGTTTTGGGTTTTGGGTTGTAATTGGAGAAATAAAGAAAAGCAATAAACACTAAACTAACTATCTAGGATAGGTGTAGCCCGGGATGGATATTTGCACCCGTCCTCCCCTTACTACCGATTGTCGAACCTCGAACTCATAGCTAAACCACGGGAACGCTTAATTAATTAGCAACCTAATCTAGGCCTACTAACCCTAACCAATTTAATCGAGACTTCTCATTCTGCTAAGCCCCGGGTCAATCGATAGCACTAAGCTCAAGTTCCACTAAGGTTGCAATGTAGTCTAATCTCAAAATTATCGAAATCAGAGTACACCGTTTTAGTCTCTGACAGTTTAGGTTTCTATCTCTGAATAACATTTTGATAGAATCCCACAATAATGCTAAACTAATCGGTAGGCCAAACCAACCAATTTAACACATAGAATACAAATTGAGCAAAACCCTTAACAAATCCCCAAATCATGAGCAACAAGTTTAGAAGTTATAAACACTCAATAATCATCTTCATTAAGCTCAAAGACTAAAATAGAGCACAAACACAAGTTCAAGATTCAACAATGGAGTTTAGGGATTTTGGGACAAAATCCCCAATCCCTAGCTACAAATGATTCTACACAGCCATAGGAGAGAAAATAAAAGAGCAAGGGATAGAAGTAGCCATTAATGGAGCTTGGAAGGAGGTGAGCTTCTCTTCTCTTCTCCTCCCTTCTCTTCTCTTCTTCTTCTTCTTCTCTTCTCCTCTTCTTTTCTCCCTTGGAATCGCCTCTTTTCTCTGTTTTTGGGGCGGAACCGAGCTGAATGAAGAATGGGGAAGTTTTTCCCAAAATTCCCCGTTTTAAAACGCAGATCTGGGCAAATTTTCGACCCGTCCGACCCACCCTGGGTCGGACGCGTCCAGGAGCAATTTCGGGGCCGAAAACGTTTTTAAAGTCCGTCCGACCCAGGGTCCGACCCAGACTATGGGTCGGACGATTCCAGTAGCTCGGGGACAAAAATCGCGTTCTTTTAAAAGTCCGTCCGACCCACGTCCGACCCAGACCTATGGGTCGGACGGTTCCAGTAGGCTAACTTCGAAATGCTGTATCTTCTTCGTTACAGCTCCGATTTTGGATCCGTTTGCGCCCACGCGTTCCTCTCTTCATCTACTTTACTCCTATCTATGTTATTCCTCCTGTTTAAACAATAAATGTGTAAGACACCAATGAAACACAAAACTAGAGGAAAACAAGCCAGAGTGGAGAAATGAGCATGAAAAGTGTTGATTAAACATATGAAATACTCCCCTAAAACATGCTCATTTAGACACTCATCATTGGGGCGCTGTTTTTATTTTCCAGGTACCCGACAAGGTTAAATGGTCAAGAGTGAGATCGGGCTGCTATGCTCATATTAGCTAAGAAATTGTTTGGGTAGTGTATTAATTTGTACACGGGCTTGTAGCCCCTTTGAATGGCCGGTGCGCCACATTGTATAAGTGGTAGTAGTTGACGTTAAGTAGATCTTGTCAGACTTGAGTGAGGTGTTGAACTCTTAGATGGTTGTATAACTTATGAGAATGGGATGTATTTTGAATTGTACAATAGTAGACTCGGTATATTGGATTGTAAGTATTGAGCACTGTATTGATTGGAGAATTGTATATACTCGGTTTGGAATCGAGGTGTGGATTGTATTTTTTTAGTACTCAGATATTCCGGTCCATCAGACCGTTACTGTATTTGGAGTAGGCCTTGTTAGCCACGCGGGTGGCTAACGACATTGTTTCACCGGCCGTTGGGTTGGATTTTCCCCTGCGAAGGTAAGGATGTACTAGGTAATTAGTAGAAAAGAATGTGGTTAGCGGTAGGGGTGTTACAAAAAGTGGTATCAGAGCGAAGCATCGCTCTGATGACTGGAAATACCGTGTTTAGGAAATACCGAGTTAGGAATTAGAGACTTAGGGCTAAGGGATGAGCGATAGCGTGAGAGACACACTAGTTAGGAACTTTCGGTGTGTACCAGATACCTACAATATTAAACCCGCCCTCCACATCCCCCGTTTTATAACTTGGAAAGAATGCCAGAGAGATGGAAAGCTCTCTCATACTCAGGGAAACCGATCTGACAGTTATAAAAATATTCTTAAAAGAACCAGAACCTTTCATGCGGTAGATTCCAAGAACCGGAAATTCTGGAGACGGTTCCCGGTGGAACGAAAATAGCCGCACTTAATGATGGGAGATTGATAATCCTAACCACAGGAGACCAAAACTTGCAACAACATGGGGCGACATGCTTAGCAGTCGCGAGAACCCCACTTGATCAGCGAGAAGGAAAGCACCAGCCGTGCAACGAGGTGGAAGGGGAGAAGTAACGAAACCTGAGACACATGTCTACGGGACTGTAGCAGTTGATAATACCACCATACACTAACCAACTAAGGATATAGTCGGGAGTGGTTAACTCCAAAACTACAACGCCAAGAGGTTCCAATACCTGACCGACATAACTCAGACAACCATGAGAACACGTACGATATATACTTCAATAGGACTACATAAGTAGTGCCTAAACAAGTTAAGCCTCGATAACCACGGTATATGTGTGGAACCGAGCAACAAGGAATGACGCAAAACTAAGCAAATAGGGGTCTCCAAGAATGGGGAAGCGCCTGATTAATGACTACTATGTCAAGAAAAATGAGAAGCAGCACAAAGGATTGACTATCAAGACTAAAGATCAAGGGAAGAGCCGATAAGGCTACCAAATACGGATGGAAACAATACCGTAACCGGTATATGTTAACCCGAAAACCACCTATACCACGCACTTGCCACGACAAGTGCAGTAAGGACGGGACTATTCAGAGGAGCTTTTAACAAGCAACAAGTACCTAGTGAAGTACCAAGATGACGAATGAAGTCAAACATGATCACAAATCCTAAGAATTTTAAAAACGAAACCTTGGAAGGGCCTGACGGCCTAACCATTGTAGTAAGAAAGATGCCAGTCAGTGAGAAGCTAGACTCGGTCAGAACCACCCGGCATTGAAATGCCATGAACGCTTTAAATTTAACTCAAATTTTTTTCTTTCTAAACGCAAAATATTTCTTTTAAAACCCCCAGATTTTTAAAACCAAACTAGCAGAACCACAACGAGTTATCAAATGACAATACAAGAGGAGTTGACAACAGAATACTTCACTTAGGCTTGTGACGAACACTACAAGTGTACAAAAACGAGATGTGGGACGACCGCACTCCGATAGGAGCTTGCGGGCCTGACAGACCTACTTATAGGTTAGTCCGGTAGGTAGTAATGTATCAGTATGGTACCCCACATATGTATACAAGTAGAGTACGGAATCCGGGAAGTAGTCAACTCCGTTCTACGGACAGTAAAGTAAGTTTAACCAGAACAGTTGGACACCTCGGACGATCGAAGAGAAGGAACACAGTTAAGCTAACGAGCCTAAAGGAACTCAGAGAATTCATCTAAGGATCATGAACAAGAATTAGAAGGTGCAAGGAGCACAAATTACTGAGTATAGACATTGGACATGTCTCAAGAATTTCGGAACAAATGCGTGAAAGCTGGAATGAATACCCAGCCTAAGTACGGTAAGGCAAATGCCTAGCATGGACACACCAATGTCCGACAAACGGGATAGAATTCCCAGAACAATCACTAAGACTAATGGGAAATATCATACTTCATTAAGAGGATGTTAAGCCCGGTCAAGGAACAAGGAGAAAGTACCGACGGTCTACCCAAGAACGGGAGACAATACAACCCTAAGAACGAGAGACGTTATAACCCTAAACGGGATAGTCCGGAATATGGTACTACAATGCGGTTAGTTAACTGGACATAATCATAAGTATTAGCCAGATGTAATGGCGTAACCTAACAACACCAGGAGAATCTGAGTCAACAATAGTTGAATGAAATATCGTGATAAGAACACAAGTGTTAAGCGAATACTCGGTTAGAACACCGAAGGGATTCCACTCGACAGGAAATACCCTAAATTGCTAAAAGGCACTAACTAATACCAGATCGCCTAAGGGGCCTCCCATGAACGGAAGCGTGATGCAGCGACCATGTCATGGAGCCCAGTACCACCTTCAAACCATTTGACGGTATACGAAGAAGTAGAAATTTGTATAACAGATTGCAAGGAGCATAGCTCGAAGCAATGTGGCTTAAAAGCCATAAACCAACTACGTCAGGTAGATTCAAACGGTTGCTAAACCCGCATGGAATAATAAGAAGAATTGCCGAGAATGGCACCAGTAAGAGATAAGATAATATTCCATACAAACGAATAGAGTGGAAATCGAACCACCCGATTTGAACTCAATGTAATGAGCAGCTTAGAGTGGAGACTACTTTAGTGTCACTGTCACTAGAGCATCAACCTAGTATACAGTTGATAAAGCTTTTAGTTGCTTTTCCTGCTCCCTGTAGTAACGGTAATACCGGGACATAAAAATCTCGCTATCGTGAGGCCGCCGGAGTGGTGATTGTATGGACCCTCCAGTAGAAGGCTTTCACCTACTAATATATGAAGCTTGAGCATATGATTATTGCCAAGGAACAATTTGAAAGAAAAAAAAGGGAAAATTCCAAGAATAGTATGAATGAGGAGACTTTGATAGTAGTGGTTGAAAACCGAAAGAGTAGTTGGGGTAGAAGCAAACACCGGATGAATACGCTTAAAGAGTATAGAGACTTAAAAGAGTAGTGTACTCTATAGTCAACCAGGCAATGACGAACCATTGTATAAATGGTGGAGGTACACGAGCGGAAACCAACATGGTAAACCCTCGTGAGGCTTGTGAGTGGAAGTAATCCCCTTAATATGGGCTCTCACTTGTCAATGATGGTATACTCTTCTATTAGAGAATGGGACCAGAAAACTCTTGAAGTTTCCGTGGGATGTCCCGATGATGTACATAGAGAAGTAAAACTGCACAGCTAGACCCTATATCCAATGCTCAGGACTTAGAAGACAAAAAATGTCAAGAACAAGCAATGTGAGTGCGTAATATGATATCAAATGACCAACGCTCAAAGGAGTTTATGATCCAATGGATTACTTCTTCCCTGGTCAGCCAAGTTACTTGATAAACAATATCACAAGCGATGAAAGAATGTGAGGAAGACTAACCTACACCTGAACCCGAAATTGAAGTAACTCATCTTTACATTAAGGATAATGATCTTATGGTATGCTACGGCGACCGCGGTACACACGTACCTAAGAACTCCCGGTGTACTCACACCACGAAGGGATTGAATGCAAATGTGACGTTGTAGTGAACGGTTGAGGAGTTGTGCCAACAATGGGCAAACAATAAAGGCAAGCTACCACTGTAGCAGAGGCCGTGAAAACAATACTTGTATAATGAATAAGAACATGGTGCGCAGCAAGCGACCATAGGTGAATATAGTTAGACACGGATATGGAAAACAAAAGGACCAATGAGCTAGACTTAGTGTAGAGGAAAGCAAGCGCTGGTTGATAGACTGGGCAATAAAGCCTACAGTCTGAACCATATGAAAGGATCTCACAGGGAACACATTGTGCATTCCTATTACAATTGCATAGGAAACCGAAAGCGTGCTCCTAGGGGATCAACTGGATAGAGGAATAATAGCTTGGGGAAAGAGTACCCAACTGCCAAATAACCAACCATATTAAGTAAGGAAGACTTACAAACGCAACAGCGAACATGGCACAAGCCAGTTTTAGTGTAAATCTAACAATAAACCATGCGGCCTTTCGGCCAAGGGTGCACGAAAAATGTCGGAGACGCCAACAACCACAACCTGTGAATTCTAGTAGAATAAAAGTAGAAACGAAATCATAAACGCTATGAGGATCGATGCTTATGAAATGCAAGATCATGCAATAAAAGAAAACTGGTATAACACTACATGAGTGAATAGCCAGAAACCAATGATCATAGGAAGCACTACATAGTAGGTAGTAGCTAGACCTCAACCGACAACAAGTCGGAAGAACTAAATGAATAAACACAGAAGTATGCAGCAGTATGCACAATAGATTTCCAAGAAACCGGATAGAAAACCTATAACACAATGAGTTGCGTGCGGTAAGAGATACCACGCACCGGTTGAGAAACCGTATATCCCAAGATAAAAGGGATAAAAAGTAGATGTGTAATACATTTAGAATAACAAAAAGGGGCGAATTAAGCTCTAAGTTATCAGGGTTGCGCAGAAGAAGCTAGTGGGCCCTAGCTCAGAGGTTTGATATACCCAGTGAGTATGAAAGAATGGCTAATCATCAATGCCTTGAATCCTAATAGGCTAGAACCGAACCGGTTATGAGTTAAATAAACTCCAATGAGAATTCTTGGTGCAGGGACTAAACCGTCAATATGGTTAAGACCCTTTGACCAGAAATACATTGTATAACAGACCGCATGGAAGCTAAAATGCTTCAGGACACCCGAAATTAGTGAACCAGTGTTCAATGATAACATATGGTAGATTACATGGGTGTAATCCCTTTTAAGGAAGGTAGAGCAAAAAACCGCTTAGTGTATGTTTCACGTATTAAGTACATAAACTACAGTGTGCATAACACTAATGAGAATTGTTTTGATGACTGGTACATATGTTACATAAACATATGCACCCATTCATAGCCTAGTTATGGTTATTGCACACAAGAGATGTGAATGCCAAGTATATAAATATACCTATCTTGTTAACTTGGGTGGGAGAAAGGAGTAGAGAAACTCCTGAGGAATAAGAATCCCTATAGTATATGTCTAATTGAGGTTAGACATGGCATTGCGATGCATGAGTCGGTATGAAACCGAAGTGGAACCTAGAGGAATTGAGTTCCCTAGGTGATTGTTTTGAGGCAAATTGAGAATGATTGGTGGACTGAGCTCCACAAGTATTGTATTCCTGAGATAAATTAATTGAGATGAATGAGAATAATGGATGAAAGGAGTAATAGTTGATGAAATGAGTCCCATAGGTAGTGAATTCCCAAGTAAATTAATTGGAAGTAAATTGAGGATAATTGATGGACGGAGTTCCATCCCTTGGAGATGTATTGATTTGTGATTATGACTAGTAAGAGTAAAAAGATAGAAAATGGAAATAATTGAATTATTTGATTGTGTGAAACTGAAGTGGGAAGTCGAACTTAATCCTGATCAGATCAAGGGAAACCGAACACAAATTGAGGTGGAAAGATAGTTCAACACTGATGTTGATCACATCAGGGTCAAATAATTCTTGAAGCTCCCTTCAAGTGGCCACAAGTAAACACGCTTAGGATGGATGTAACGAGTACAAATTGGATTTGGACTTGACTGTGTTTTAAAAAAAAAGGATTTTTAACTATAATCTGCGAAAAGGATTTTCCTTCAATCTTGTGAATGAGAACCAGTTTTGAAACCACTGCACCGGACGAGCAACGGTCCTAAGCTGACCGGTAGGACGGTGGCAGTGTGCGTTGTGTATTTTTCCAAGGGCAGCGGGACATAGAGAAGTCATGTGTCTAGATGACCTGAGTGCCTGCGGGTTCATACGAAAGAGTATTTTTGCATTGCTTCGGGATAGCTTTGCATTGTATGTATGCATACATTTTGTGTTGTAAGACCAGAAGGGTGGTTGTAATGCTGATTGTAGTGATTATAATGCTTGCATTGTATTGCTTGCAATTGTATTGTGGAGTGCTTGCACGGTGTGTGTTGTGCTTGCGTTGTATGCGAATACCTTTGTGTGACAGAATTGAAATTCTGTAAGGTGTAGTGATGTGTGATCATTGACAACTGAGTTGTCAAATGAGTAGACATAATAATTCACCAACTTTGAACAACTTTGAGGGCAAAGTTTCTTAAGGGGGTAGATTGAAATACCCCGAAATGTAAAATAGTGATTAATAAGGCTAATGAGGATTTTTGAAGCTTAATTATGTCTAAATAAACACGTGGGAACAATTCCCGAAGAAAACGGACCCATAAAACAGATTAAAAACACAAACGAACCTTAAAGCACGTTTTTCGAGGAAACAGGGAAAACGTGACTTTAAGCAGGTTAAATAGACTCGTAATAATTATAGTCAATCAAATATCTATAATTAAACATTAGTGAAGGTCTAGAGCCATTAAAATTAATTAAACGAGAAAATTCCGGAAAACGGTTCCGGTTAGTGAATAGTGCAAAAACGAGAACTTATGGGGTGCAAATCGTAATAAGAGTAAAGTACTTCCATTCTTCGTAAATAAAAATTTGAAATATATATGTGTGTGTGGGTCAAGATTTCCCTCCCTCTCTTTATTGGCTATTAGTCACTAAAAGACAAATAAAATAAGTAAAAAGGTGATAAAAGTACAAAAGCTCACTTTTAGTCTCTCTCCTCCCACTCTTCTCTATTCTCACGGTTTTCCCCTCCCTCCAGACCTTCTTCTTCCTCCTTGTGCTGGTAATGGCGATTTAGAGGAGCTCTCACAACAACCTCATTCTTCTTCATTTTTGAAAGCCAAAATCAAGTCCAAATGCAAAACAATTACACCACTAAACTCCTCTCTCTTTGGGCATCATTTTCCATCCTTCAAAATCTGAAAATAGTGAGGTCCATCTCCATGGCTGTAGCTTCCCTTGAAGCTTAAAGGTGACCATTTGGAGCTCAATCATCTTCTTGTTGTTTTAAGGTAAGAAAAGAGCCTTAAAACTCATTTTTCTAACTTCTCTTTCAACAAAAAAAATGATCCAACGTTGAACCCCTTATTGCTCCTTGTCCAGCCGGTTTTGGTACTCCAAATAGGAGCTGGAGCCTTGCCATTTTACTACCCAAAACTTCATCTAGAAGTTCCAAGGTAATACCTCCTTAGAGCTTTAAGTACTCTCTTGTATATTAGGATTTAATTCTTGAGCTAGAAGATTTATTAGCCTTGTTGTGTATCCCTTGGAATGTGGTTGTAGCTTGGCCGGTTTAAACAAGAAAACAAGAACAAAGAGGAAAGGAAGAACAAGAAAGGAAGAAGGAGAGAAAGGAAAGGAAACCAAGAAAACTAAAGGTAATGAGCTTACCTTCAATAGGTTTTTAAAAGCCTTGGTTGTATGAGAATTATATTGTTTTAGTAGTAGTTAGGCTATTGTAAATGTAAACAAGAAATGGGGCTAAATTAGTGTTGTGTATATGATGAACAAAATGCTTTAAAAGCCAAATTGTTTAAGGTGTTGGAATTAATATAATGTGCTGGTACTAGAGGTGTTGTTAGTGCCTAAATTGATGTGGATATTGGAATTGAGTAGGTGAGCTGAATTGTGTGTGGGCAATGTTAAAATTCTAGGGGAAACTCTGTCAAAATTGTCCTAGAAATTAGATGACTTAAGTGTGTTAGTGGAGAGGAAATAACCTAGGATTAACTGGGTGTGTTTTGGAGTTAATATGAGTAGTTAATTACTTTGGAAACTAAATTGGGAGAGTTAGGAAATGGAGTAGAATGTGGGATGGGATAATGCAAGTGTAGCTAGATGGCATAAGTTAAAGAACCATCAAGTTGGTGAAGGGAAAGAAAACAAAATCCGTAGCAAGAACTTAAGGAGGAAGGTTAAGAGTGAAATTGTGTATAAATTTACATAGAAATGAGTGATGAGTTGGTGAATGAATTAGGAGAGTTTAGAGTGTAAATTAGGGTTAAAAACATGTTGGATTACATGTGTAAAGAATGGGAAAATATTAGGCAAAGAAAAGAGTCAAGAACAACAAAGAAAATGTAAAATCTGGTAAAAATTTGTTGTGGTCCGGGACTTGGGTCTAGGACCAAGACCCTGACCAGTATGTAAAATGTAACCGAGAGTTAGAATCAGGGAGTGGTCCGGGACTTAAGTCCCATACAAGGACATGGACCACCCCATTAAAAACACCCGAGATTTCCCTCATGAATTGGTCTGGGACTTGGTTCCTTGTCAAGGACCCGGACCACCCTAAGATTTAAACCAAGAGTTCCATCAAGTGCTGGTCTGGGACTTAAGTCCCATACAAGGACCCGGACCAAGCACAGAAACAAGCCGAGAATTCACCTAAGGTTAGGTCCGGGACTTGGGACCCGGACAAGGTCCCGGACCAACCTAAAAACACTCCAAAAAGTTTAAAAATGGGACTTTAAGATAGGGGCTTGTTTGGTAATGATGTTATAACATTGTTAGGAACTAAATAATGATATTTAATGGTCATTAGTGGTATAAACAAACTTGAAAAGTAATGAGGAGTAAGTAACTTATGTGAAAGTGTATGAATTGTAAGGAGATAGTAACTATAAGTCAGGAAACGTTAAAGATGAAACGAGTTAGGTTAATGATATGAATTTAACCGCCCGATTCCATGTATGTCATAGGATTGTAATTGTTGGACTTCGAAGGAGAGTCGGTGATCGAACAACGACGGTGAACGGTATGATTTTCTCATGCCCTGTATGCTACCGAGGTTACCTCGATTTGTGTGTTTGTATGCTATCACCTAAACAAGATAAAATGCACGAATCGGGTTTATTGCACTTCCTTATGCTTGTAATGTATTATTCCTTGTTGGATTGTAATTGAACCTTAAAGTTTGTATAATTCATGAAATGTATGACTGTGGATGAAGTACTTGGATGTTGAATGTGCAAGGGTGCTACCCTTGACTTGTTGAATGTGGACTTCTCACTAACTCCCTAACTATCTAATATTTCTAACTTTGAGAAATTGAGTAATTTGGAGTATTTAAGAAGCTCAATATAGTTTTGGCCACGCGTGAGGATGAGGTAACAAGAGAGATTGTTAACCGAATCCTGGCCTAATCTTTTCCACGGCCCAAATCCCTTAAATGGGTAGCAACCTGGGAAAGTGAGCCAACTTTAAGCCCGATAGTGGGATAGTCTTGTCCCTGCCCGGAGGTCACACCGACTTGACTTGAGTATTATTGTAAAGAGAAATATTTGGTATTGTAAAGATCATGGCTAGTGTAAGTCATTGATCAAGAGTAAAAGAGTAAGAACATCCGATTAACCCGGATGGGAAATTGACTAACAAAGTGATGAGGTGAGAACTTGAGGAGTGTATCTCAAGATCTCGGTTGACTTGTGAATTGTCTTCCATTTGTATGTATTGTACCTTGTGTATGAGTGTGTCGTCGTATGTAATGGACTTCATGTTGAATGTACTATTGTATGAATATAATATTGCTCATATAGCATGTATGCTTGTAATAATAATGAACTCCATGTAGGCGACAAAGTAGTCGGCGTACCCCCGTTAGTACGCGGGGTATGCGAATTTCATTTCAGCAATTTGCTGAGCCCTTTGGGGTGCTGTTTTTATTTTCCAGGTACCCGACAAGGTTAAATGGTCTAGAGTGAGACCGGGCTGCTATGCTCATATTAGCTAGGAAATTGTTTGGGTAGTGTATTAATTTGTACACGGGCTTGTAGCCCCTTTGAATGGCCGGTGCGCCACATTGTATAAGTGGTATTAGTTGACGTTAAGTAGATCTTGTGAGACTTGAGTGAGGTGTTGAACTCCTAGATGGTTGTATAACTTGTGAGAATGGGATGTATTTTGAATTGTACAATAGTAGACTCGGTATATTGGATTGTAAGTATAGAGCACTTTATTGATTGGAGAATTGTATATACTCGGTTTGGAATCGAGGTGTGGATTGTATTTGTTTAGTACTTGGATATTCCGGTCCATCAGACCGTTACTGTATTTGGAGTAGGCCTTGTTATCCACGCGGGTGGCTAACGGCATTGTTTCACCCGCCGTTGGATTGGATTTTCCGCTGCGAAGGTAAGGATGCACTAGGTAATTAGTAGAGAAGTATGTGGTTAGCGGTGGGGGTGTTACAATATACCTCAAGGTGCCGCGCCTGGATTCCAACATCAGCAACATCAACCATCTTCGTCTTCTTCTAGTGGGAATTCAAAGTTAGAAAGTTTGATGGAGAACTTCATCTCTGTTGCTAAAAAAAACTTCGTAGAGCAAGATACCTTCAAAGCAACCCAGGAGGCCACTAATATAAGAGTTGAAGCCTAGTTAGAGCAAATTGCTCAGCAACTTGCTCAAAGGCCGTCTGGCACCTTCCCTAGTCAACCAATGCCTAATATGAAAGAGCAACTCAAGGCTATCTTTGTAAGGGAAAGTGTTGAAGAAGAGGTTGAAGAGGTAAATATGATTGAAGCTTTTGAAATTCACCCTCTTCATCAAGAATGGGCTATGTTCATTGAAGCATCGAAAATAAAGATAGCCCAACTTGAAGCTTCTTCAAAATTCAAGAGCATAGCCTCTAGTATGAGAGGGAGCACCTTGAGAGGCTTCTTGCTGATTATGCAAAGGAAATAGCCAAGTTGAAGAATGGAGAGAAAAGTGTAAAGGATATCATCTTGGGAAGTGGTAAAAAGACAAAAGAGATCCAAGGCCCACAAGAGTCAGGTGTACCCAAGGAGGATGATGAAGAGAGAGTTGAGGTGCCAGAAGAGAAAACTTCTTCAAATGCTCCCATAGACCCACCTACATGATAACCCTCTCCTTATGAACCACCCATGTCTTTCCCTAACCAAGCCAGAAAGCATAAGTTTGATGCTGATTATGGAAAATTCCTTGCATCGCTTAAACAATTAAGTGTCAACATCCCATTTGTGGAGCTAATTGCCACTATGCCGAATCATGCAAAATTTCTCAAGCATCTCATCTCCAGCAAAATGAAACTGGCTGAGGTCGATCGGAACTTGCTCTGCCATCCTTCAACACCATCTACCCTCAAAATGCAATGATTTGGGTAGTTTCACCATCCAGTCATGATTGGAAGCACCCCATTTGAACGTGCTTTATGTGATCTAGGCGCCTCCATCACCTTGATGTCTCTCTACCTTCAAAAGGCTGGGAATGGTGATGGATCATCTTGTTATTACATGATTGTATGATGATTGTTATTACACTTTCTTCTTATATATTGAAGTAAAATCAATCGCATGCCACTTGATCAATTAGTCGTGTTATCCGGTAGCTCATAGGTTGCATGTTATCATACTCAGCAAGTTGTGTTGAGCCCGTTGTGGCATAATGATGAGTGTCCAAATGAGCATGTTTTAGGGGTGCATTTCATATGTTAAATCAACACTTTTCATGCTCATTTCTTCACTCTAGCTAGTTTTCATCTAGTTTTGTGTTTCATTAATTTTTTACACATTTATTGCTTAAATAGGAGGAATAGCATAGCTAGGAATAAAGTAGAGGAAGTGACAAACGTGTGGCATAAATGAATCCAAAATCATAGCTAAAACGAAGAAACTAGAGCAAAAACAAGTTGAAGTTGATTTATGGAAGTGTGGTCCGAGTTTGTGTCCGGGAAATAAACTTGGACCATGCCCAAAATGGACTTTTTGCCTATTTTTTCACCCTGGTCTGGGTATATGTCCGGGAATATAACACGGACCAAGCCCCAGTTTGTAGTAGAAGGCATTTTAAAACGCAGAAAAAGAGGGGAAGTAAGGGGGTAGGCTCGAGAAGCTCAAGACGACAACCAGAAGAGAAAAAGAAGAGAAAGAAGAGAAGAGGAAGAGGAAGAAGAAGGATAAAGGAAGAGTTCCACCCCCATTGAAGCTTCCCACCTTATCCATGGCTATTTCTCTCCCTTATCTCCTTTCTATTTCTACTATGCTTGAATAGTTTCCTTGTAGCTAGGGATTGAGATTTTGTCCCAAATCCCCCAAACTTCATTGTTGAATCTTGGATTGATGTTTATGCTATATTTTAGTCCTTTTTCTTAATTAAAGATGATTATTGAGTGATTATGGCCTTTAAGCTTGTCTTTGTTAATTTAGGGTTTTGCTTACGGGTTCGCTCTAATTAATTGTCATTTTGTTAAACTGATTTGTTTGATACCATCGATTAGTTTAACATTAGTGTGGAATTCTATGGACGGGTTTCCGGAAGTAGAAATCTATACCGTTGGGGCTTAATCAATGTTAGCTGATTTTCAATGGATTCTGAGATGAGGTTCTCATTGCAACTTAGGGTAGCTTTATGCTTAATGCTTCCGGTTAAATTGGAGATTCAAACTAACATTAAGTTCCCATTTAAAATGGTTAGGATTAATAAACCTAGATTTGGCTATTAGTTATATTCCCGTCGTTTAGCTATTAATCAAAGATTCGTCAATTGGTAGTAGAGGGGTGTGGGTGCAATCTTCCATCCCGAGCTACACCTATCATAGATTAGTTAGTTTAGTTTTATTTCTTTCTCCTATCATAACCATAAACCCCCAATTTACTTTTATGCACTTTTGTTTATATTCATGCTCAAACACTAAGCTTATAATTGATTAGATAGTTACGAAGTCCCTAAGGATACGACCTTGTTGGACTACAATGACTGGGTTCACTGCTCATTAGTTTGCAAGATAGTTTAATCATTATTTTGCCCAACACCTAACCATTTTCAAGTACACAGCGGAAGATGTCGTTAGAGTGCGGGATTGGGTAGTTAGTTGTATACTACCCTTTGGTTGAGATTTTGGGATTCTACCTTTGATCAAACGATTTGGTATAACTTAGATTGCTCACATGTAATTTGGTTAAGAGTTGTATGATGTGGATTAGACAATCTCTTGGTCATCACAACGTTCATTTGTAAATGTAATTGGAAGCCTTGTTACTCACATGGGTGAGTAAGACCGGCAACACCTGAGACTAAGTTGGTTATATTTCATTTCCGCTTCATTGGACAAGTTAGATATATTAATGATCGGACTGCGACATGATTAAGTAGTAGGGGTGTTAAAGATCATGTTGATATGCTGTTATTTTATGCAAATTTTACTGCTGAAACCCCTTGTCTTTATTACCATTTCCCTAGATTTTGTATTTAATTGAAGACCATTTCTATGTCTAAAAGAAATTGTTGAAAATAAGTTATTTGAAGTTTAAATGACTTAGGATGTATTTATGGGAATTTGGTATTTTGTGAAGGAGGTAAATAATTTAAATGCTTACAATAATTCCATATTTACGTGCAGGTAGCTCCAAAAGTTATTGATGAAGGGAGTTAGTTGAAGACAATAACTCTAGAGTCTTCCAAAATTTATTGATGACGGAAGTAAATTGAAGAGAGTAACTTAAATTCTGAATTAAATGAAGGGCCTCTATTTACTTCGTGAAACTAAAGGAAATTAAAATAAGTCATCCAGGAGCAAGCAAAGAGTCTTCAATTAGACTTATAAATAAGGAAGACTTTGGCAGATAAATCCATCCACACAACATCAGTTCACTTCTATTTTTAGCTTTAGCTTTAGCTTTAGGTTTAGTTTTTATTTATTTTTCTCTCGCAAAGAAGAACACAAGCAGGCACAAGAGTTCTTCTCCCCCCACCATCATTTTCAACCTTCCATCCTACAGATTCAAGTCCTGGATAGACAAATATTTCGGGAGTTCTCTCTTCTCTATAGGATGAATTCCAGATTTGTTTTCTCTGTCAATTTCTTGAATATGTCTGGCTAAGAGGACTCGACCTTGGGGAATAGTTGTTGTAATCTGGATATGATTTAGTTTTATATTTTGCAGTTTAAATTCGAGAAGTATATGGATTGTTTTAGATTGAGAATTATTCTTTGCGCTATTCAATTAATATCATGAATTAGTTCAATACTCACTGATCAGTTTGTAAAAGGATTCGTAAAGCAATTATACTAACTCATGAGATTAATCGAATAGCATAAAGAATAATTCTCAATCTAAAACAATCCATATACTTCTCGAATTTAACTGCAAAATATAAAACTAAATCATATCCAGATTAAAACAACTATTCCCCAAGGTCGAATCCTCTTAGCCAGACATATTCCAGAAATTGGCAGAGAAAACAAATCTAGATTTCATCCTATAGAGAAGAGAGAACTCCCGAAATATTTGTCTATCCAGAACTTGAATCTGCAGGATGGAAGGTTGAAAATGATGGTGGGGGGAGAAGAACTTCTGTGCCTGCTTGTGTTCTTCTTTGTGAGAGAAAAATAAATAAAAACTAAAGCTAAAGCTAAAGCTAAAAAATAGAAGTGAACTGCTGTTGTGTGGATGGATTGATGAATGGATGAGTGGATGGATTTATCTGCCAAAGTCTTCCTTATTTATAAGTCTAATTAAAGACTCTTTGCTTGGATGACTTATTTTAATTTCCTTCAGTTTCGCGAAGTAAATGGAGGCCCTTCAGTTAATTCAGAATTTAAGTTACTCTCTTCAATTTACTTCCGTCATCAATAAATTTTGGAAGACTTTAGAGTTACCGTCTTCAACTAACTCCCTTCATCCATAACTTTTGGAGCTACCTGCACGTAAATATGGAATTATTTTAAGCATTTAAATTATTTACCTCCTTCACAAAATACCAAATTCCCATAAATACATCCTAAGTCATTTAAACTTCAAATAACTTATTTTCAACCGTTTCTTTTTGACATAGAAATGGTCTTCAATTAAATACGAAATCCGGGGAAATGGTAATAAAGACAAGGGGTTTCAGCAGAAAATTTGCATAAAATAACAGCATATCAAATTCCCCTATACTTGTCTTTTGCTTGTTCTCAAGCAACGCCTTCATGCATACATTCAGGCAAAGGAAATGGGATACAACTAAAAGGGAGAGCACAGAGGAAAATGCTGCAAGCTTTTCAGATCATAGGGTACTCAAGCTTTCAACTGTAAATCTTGAAACACAAAAACCAGAAGTCATTCAAAAGCTTAAGAAAGAGAATCAAAACCATAAGAAGTTAGCCTTTAACTGAAATACCCCGAACGTTGACTACTTTACTTAATAAGGAATTAAATTACATATGGCTAGATGATCAACAATAAAACATTTAATGACCGCTACTCATCGTAAACAATAGTATATAAATACAAAGTCCAAAATGGACACCAAATTATACATGAAACCTCCAATTAAGGAGGGAACAAGAGAAAATAACTCCTAGAACTAATACTATACATAATATTCTAATACGTATATCAAGATCACAAATAAAGTGCTAAAATTATATGGGATGATTTACATAGTCAAACAAAATTTCAAAGACAACAATCACTCATTTATATACATTAAAACAAGCAATATTATATATTATCATCCAACATATTAATGACACATTATGCACCATTAATGTGTGTTAGTAATGCACTAAAGACAAAAGGGAAAACATTTCCCAAGTGTACAGCCGTATACTAGTGTTACAAAAAGAAAAGAAAGTCTTGAAAAACAAGATTGAAAACAAAAGAAAATACAATACAAGTACACTTACCTAGATGAAAGGATAACTAGCTATTTTCCTTCCTTATTTCCCTCCAATCTCGGTTGACTCCATTCCCAACTACACAACATGTTTCTGTTACAGCCAAAAGAAAGAAAGAATAAAGCAACAAGGGAGACTAAACAAGGAAGCTAGCAACAAGTACAAGCTATATTGTAAATTAAGAGATGTCAACATCATCATACCTTTCCTCCCTTACCTTTCGGTTGTGGCATAATCCCAGCCCTCACCACTGTCTCGGGTACAGACAAGAAGAGAAGAGAACCAGCAAGTACAAGTCATGTTAATGAGACATGCTTTTACAACTATCAACTCACCTTGCTTCTCTTCTCCACTCCAGGCTGACAAAAAATTTCAGATCCCTGCATTGGCCTCGGTTAACCATGCTATAAGAAGAAAGAAATAAATATTCTAGGAAGGAAAGAGAACTAGCTAAGTACTCCTAGCAGCCTACTCTAAGTCCTTTTTCTTTCCACTTCTTAAACCCATTCCAGCAACTATTTTTCTCTGCCCATATTCCTTCTCGTGACTCTTCTCCTCTCAGCCAAGTAACACAGCATCAACACTCTCTTTTTCCCCTCAACTGGTAATAGATTACAGCTTCTTTCACTTTCTTTCCAACCGTGAACAACAACTTCAATTAACAGCAATTTCCAACCGTGAACAACAACAGCAAACAACACCCTTTCTTCCACCGTGAACAACAATTATTACCAGCAGCCAGTCCATCTTCTAGCATCTTCATTTTTCCTGAACCTTCTTCATTCTTTTCTTTCTCTGTCGACAACCTACACCCCTTTTATCTTCCCACCAGAAACGACAGGAAACACCTTCTTTTTCCAACAAAAACCACAGCAACACAGCACCATCTCTGCTACGTGAACAACAAACAGACCTTTCTTCATGATTTTAACTTCACACACTACACCAGAAAACTCCCCACAACCTTCCTGCATATCCAACCGTGAAACTCAAGAGCATGTCCATGTATCAGCAAACTGAAAGAAGGTAAACAGGTGCTGGAAACAGCCCATTTTCTTTTCAGTTTTGTGCAGAAAATACTACCCTTAACATGTTCCTTTCTTCCTCACTTGGCTCCAGTTTTAAGAGGATTCCCAGCCTCCCTTGGACACAAGAACCGTCATGAAAACAGGGAACCACCACATGGAGCAATCTGGTAAGAAAAAAAAATATAACCGCAGGAACTGTTCTTCCTCGGTTTTCTTGTCCAGAAAATGATGCTTTAACACACCTTTAAATCTCCTTCTTATGTCCGTTTACTGAAGAAACCCCAGCCTTCCTTGAGCAGAAGGAATCGCCATCTACCACCTGCAACACTCAGTAAGAAAGCAACAAACAAACATGGTAAGAAATGACATTAACTCCACGTTTTCTTTCTTTCTTTTCCTCTGTTTTATACCGAAAGAAACAGCTGCTTCCAACATCATTTTAAACCCCCTTCATGAACCTTTCCCTTGCGCCAGCTAAAGGAGCTTCCAGCCATACTTGAGCACAAGAAACTACCATGATCAACTCACGTCAATAAGGTGAAACAAGGTAAGAAGAAATGCTAGAAACATCACCTTTTCCCTTCTTTCTCACGTCCAAAAGAATAACACCTTCTGGAACTTCCTTGTGTGCTTGTTAAATGTTTCCAGCTTCTGTTGGGAGCCAAAACCATGGCCACAACTCACCATTGAGGAGCTCCAAGATAGAGGAGAGAACCGGTAATGTAGCTTCCCATTTTAGCCTTTCCTTAACCTTTTCCTCTGGTTTTCACGAGACTAAGACCACCTTCTTCCTCTGATAGGTGACTGAAACCAGGACTTAAAAACCTCTGCAAACTTATGGTAAGAATCCTCTCTTCTAACGCTCAAGAGTTAATGCCTTAAACTACCTAAACAAGCCATGAATAACCCATGAACTAAACAACTTTCCTCCTGTGCATGCTGCGGCTGGAATGGTTGTAGTAACCCATGAAAGCGCTGAGGAAGTGGAGTACATTTCAAGAGGGAAGTCAAGTTTTTTTTTAAAAAAAAGGTAAACATGCCTTACCTTGTTCCAGGAGTTCACGTAAGCTTTGGAAAAAAATATGTTATATGAAAACTAACCTAGACTATATCTCTGTATAGTGGCGAGAAGAGCTAGAGCAGGGGATAAGTTTTGGTGACCAAAAACAAGGTAAAATAATGTCAAGAATATACTTTAATGCTTTAGAGTTCATGATATTTTATAAGAATACCAAGGAAAATATGCGTATATTTTATCATTTGAACGCTAAATGTGTATAGAAGTTTATGTATACTGTTAGACTAATAAAAACTAAGTGGAAATGACTCACAAAAGTCAAAGTTATACCTTGTAAAATGGATGAGAAATGATTTATACAAAGCTAGGAAAAACAGAAACAAAACCGTAGGGTGTTAGTGAATTTTGAGAACATTTTAAGGTTATTTTCAAGCTAAGTTTAATTTATGTTTAGAGCCAATTGTCTAGGCCATGTTATGTTACTTATTTAGAGCTTTAAATTGTAATTATTGAATTTTGGGGTAGAAAAAGAATTATACAAACTTCTGGTGATAAATAAAATTATAATAAACATAATCACCTATGAACACCTTAGGAAAATATTAGTGAAAGTTATTAAGTCACAACATGATATAAGTAGATTATAAACCTTATAAACATTTAGATGAACAAAGGATTTATAAATGGGGTGAAACCAAAATTTAATAAAATATGGGGTGCAAAATTGAATTAAAAAGCCGTGAGGATTAACTTTGGAATTTAAAAACATAAAGTATGAATTTTATAAAGGTAAAAAGGGTTAAATGCAAAAAAAAATGGGAAATTAAATGGGTCTTCTCATAAATAATGATAAATGTAGGTAAAGAGAGGAATTTAATGGTCAACTTTGACTATGAAAGAGGTTTACTAATTTAGGAAATTTAATTTAACTAAGTTGGTGATTTAATAAACACTAAGTTAAAAATAGAGTTTTTGAAACTATATGGGGCTAGAGTATAATTACAGAAAATATAAAGACTATAATGTGATTTTAAAGTCCCTAGGGGTTCGTTTGGGATAATTGGAAAATTCAGGGTATTTTCGGTAATATAACAAATCAAGTGTATAATATATGTTTTGGGTGTTAAAATGTAACTATTATAAAACTATAGGGGTTAAGTTGTAAATTTACTGGAAGTTAGGGTGTAAACGGGAAATTAAATTAAGTTAGTGGGCCGCATGAAATTTGGAAGAAGATCTAGTTTGGAGATTGAAATTTAAATAGTTGATATGTGTAATGTAAGGTTTAAATGTTAAACTAGTAAGATTGTAAAATAAAGAGGGGAAGATTACAAATACAAGGAAAAAGGGGCTGGTAGAGATTTTCGAAAAATACATATGCATATATGAATGGGCGGGAGCGTAAATATATATAAGTGTTGTGTGTGTATATATATATATATTAAGATTGGTAAACCTTAGGTTACAATTAAATAGGATTAGAAATGTGACGAGAATAATATTTGTTGATTTTGCAAATAATTAAAGAGGAATGGGAAGGAATGTAATTTATGAAACTATGTGGGCTGGTGGAGAATTTCATAAATATGGGCTGACAATAAGAATAAGGTTTACAATGATATGAGTGACATTATGTTAGGGTATAACGAGATATGTCATAAGGAAATTATATTATAGCATAAGCATACCTCATAAACATTTACATACATGACGAATATATTCATTACGGGAAATGTTACAATTCGTAGAACATGATTTCTAAGAAAAAGGGGAACATATAATACGACCGACAAGTCAAGTACGATGTCATATGGTTAGAAATAAAACCGAAACACGATTAAAATAAATATAGCAGCAACTATATACTAAACTCATGCATACGTAATTAACAACTATACACCCACGTGAGAACGGGAGCGAAACCGATAAATGTAATCAGAGAATTAAACTCCATGCAAACACGTATACAAAAAATGTATACATACACGTAAACGACCCGGTAATATGTAAGTTATCAAAGGATTTAATTCCCAATGGGAAAACATTGTCGAGTTACCGAATGATGCGTACTCGCAAGCAATAACGTACAATAATATATAAATCCCAAGAGTAACGAAAAATCAAGTCGAACGAATAACCGACTAAGAACTAATTGAGTGATAGGAGTTAGAAATTATCTTGGCACGATGAGGTAGGTTTGAGATGTGGATATTAATGTTAGATTACATTTCCAGTAGACCGGGTTGTGGGCGTCGAATTACTATGGATTAGAGGGTGAGCGTGGTTCCGCACGCTAGCATTACATCGGTGTACGGTACGTTCTATATGGTCTGAGTGTTCCTGAGGGCTTCCTCGGGTTCTGGTATGTGTGTATGCATGACAAGAGTGATATGTTTGCTATGTGTTGTGGTTATGGATTTAAATGTTTATCGTTTCGCGATCTTTATTGTACGCGACATATTATAATTTGGAAATTGTATACAAAAACTCGGATCGGACTGTGGATGGTAATATGAGAATGGTAAAAGGAAAATAACTATGATCTTATTATATAAATCTGAGGATGAACGCAGCCTAGGCGACGTCTAGGCGAAGGTTAACGACCTTATAGGTCTTTACATTGAGAATACACTCTACATAACCTAAGCATAGATCTTAGGTAAAGGTCACAGACCGAATTATATGGTGGAATTAAGTAAACAATTAAGACAAGGAAAAAGCCAGGGTAGTCACGGACTACATGGTTGCACATGGGTGATCACCAAAGAGAGGGAACACCGGATAGGGTTCTCTCGCCATGGAAACTCCAACGAGCCGGATACGATCGTTGGTCAGAGGGCACTGCTGTTGGTGCAATGGCTCCGGCCGTCAGGCCTCTGCGGACTCCTGACAAACCGCACTGTTAAAGTGCATCAGAGCGACTACTCCTGAAGAGGAAGTTTACACGGGTTGTCCTAACATGACGCCCACCTTAATTGAACAAATTAAGTAAATGTTACGAAATGACTCAAGGAAATATTCTTAGCCCTGAACAACGAAACAAGAAGGCCTCAAGGCCGCATAACAGGATTGTTCAAGAGAGTATAACTATCGCACTATTAATTGATGTTGTTTATACACTTGTGTATTGGTTGTTGTGAATGGTATGGTGATTGTATGAATTTGTTGTATGGATTTATACGTGTGATGATACTGTTATATTGTTGTTGTGAATGAAAACGGTACAACATGAAATTGGAACAGCATGTTGAAATACCCCAAACCTAATTATGCTAAGTAAACATCAAATTATGATGTAGTAAGGCTAGAATATGCCTTAGAAAGATTGGTAGACAATTTAAACCAAGGAAAACACAAGGAAATGCCTTAAGGGCAATTAGGGCAAAAATGTGCTCTAAGCTTGGAGAGACTTGGGTGAGTACCCAAATATCATGATAAAGACCTTAGTAATATTCTAATGGTCATTTAAATCAATTAGCAAAGAAACCAGCTTGAAAACAAGTTAAAACACAAAAGTGCTTAAGAGGTCTTAAAGCACATTTTTGAGAAATTGTCTTAGAATTGAGTTTGAGGGCTAAATGTCCATCATTACTCTTTAATCAACATGTGTACTAATTAGTATCCATTAGGAGGTCTAAATCAATGAGAAATCAAAAAGTTCCCGATTATGTGCCTGATTAGTGAATAGTGCCAAATAGTGACTAGTTTAAGTTTTAGTCAACATAAGTCAATAAGTTGGTCAAAAGACATGACTAGCCTTATTTGATAAAGGGGCTGGTTTTCTAGGGTGGTGAGTCACCACAACATGTTAGTTAAGAGGGGAAAGAGAGGTAAATAAAGTAAGGTAACTATTCACCTTTTTAGTAAATATCTCTTATAAGCTATTCTTCTTCTTCTCTCTCTCATTTCCCCTTCCTTCCACGATTCTTCTTCTCTTCTCTTCCATTCCAAAACCGAGAGTGCTGCTCTTCCATGGTTCTCCATCTTAAATCACTTGCCAAATACAACTCAAGCTCCAAATCCAAACAAAATTGCATATTTGTCTTAGTTAAGTCAAGACCTATCTTTCTATCTTTTCAAATCTTTCAAGCTCCATTTTTGGTGCCATGAGAAAACTCCATTGATGGAGGAAAATCAAGTTTGAAGAGCTCATTGGCTTCTCCATTCTCTTAAGGTAAAGAAAATGTAAGAAAAACCATGTTTCCATCATTTCTTGTACATGGCCGAAAATTCCTTCTCATGGGGCTATGTTGTTATGCCTTGTTCTAGCTTGATTTATTCACCAAGGACTAGTGGAGGTCCTATTTATTCAATGCCAAAGTCTACTTGAGACTTCAAAGGTAATCATCCACTTTTATGCCTTAGAACACATTTCTAACCTAGGTTTTCATTCCTTGAGGTTAGTGTATTGTTTAGTACTATGAGTCATTGTACATTGATTAGAACATTGGCAAGGGGAATTTAAGTGGTGGCCGAGATTCATGCAAGAAGAAGGTCTAAGGAGGAAGTTAAGATAAGCTTGAGAAAACAAGGTAAAATGCTTACCTAATGGTGGTTTAAGTTTTAAGGGATGAGTTTAGTGGATACCAATGTGCTTAGAGCTTACATTGTGTATTGGGTTATATAACCTAAGAAAAAGAACTTAATCGTTATGAACTTGTGACTAAGGAGCCAATGAGAATGAGTTAGTAATATAAGTTTAAGGTGGATTTTAAGAGCATTATAATTACTATGAGATTGAGGGTGTATTTGCAGGTTGAAAGCTTTTATATGTGGGAAATTCAGTGTTTAAGTTTAAGTCATTTAAGGGCCTAAGAGCCATGTCATTTAAGAGCCTTAGTGCTATGCAATTTAAGATTATTGCAATATATTGAGTTGTTGTGAATGAGTTGGTTTGGTGATGAGATATGTGAGAAGAACTTGATGTGTGTGAGACGGTGGTTGATGAGGAAAAATAATTGCATTGGGCATGATAAGATACTAGGGAAGCTATGACGTAAATTTGAGTAGAAAACAAAGTGTTTAAGTGGTAGTGGTGAGTTAATATGCCTAGGGTCACTAGGGATCATTAAATGGAATTTGAGTGGAAATGAGTTAACTAAGGAGTTCTTGAGGATTAGAATGACCTAGGATGGTTTATGCGCAATTAGAGTTTAGATGAGTGTACTAAACACACCAAATCATGATATGAGGAATGGTAAGACTTGTGCATAAGTTTTAAGGAAGGGGTATAATGCCTTAAGGAGATTAGGTATGAACTAGAGAGTAAGACAATGAGAGTTTTGAGAACCTTGTGAAGTGTGATGATGTTAGTGGTGGACTAGTAGGTTTAGTTGAATGGTAATGTGCGGACTTGGTGGTGGAAGTGAAAATGGTAGGAGAATGTTGTAAGTCGTCAAGGAATGACTAGTAACGTATAAGAGGTTATGATGAGAATGGTGAGTAAGTTGCATAAAAGAAGTGGGAATGTCTAAGGAGGGCGTTGCATGGTTAAGGTAAATGAAGAACAAGGTCGAGGTATTAAGGTAATGGAAAGAAAGGTATAGGTATGCTTAAGAGTTTAAGAGTGATGAGTAACCAAAGGAAGAAGGGAAAATTGTGCATGGACATGCAAGATTACCTTGGAAGGTTTAACAAGCAAGATGGAGTGCAATGATGTTAAGGAGGAGTTATATGGTAGGAAGAAGAAACACTTTGGTTAGTTGAAGTTTTAGATAGAATGCACATGTTAGAGAAATAAGGAATTAGTTAACAAGTGTTAGGAATTTCTTGCAAGAATGAGTAAATGTTTGAGGAGGATCTTTGGAAGTTGTTTTAATGAGTTTGGTGGAGGTTATAAGGTGTGTTTGATGTGCCAAATGATGTTAGAATACATTAGGAGGCTTGAGGAAAAATTTGGAGGAGTTTGACAATGTATGAGAAGTTTCTGCAGCCGACCTACCCAGGGGACCGACCCCAGTCTGGTCGGGGTCGGGCTGAAACTGTGAAGTTGGATGTTCTCTGCAGCCGACCTACCCAGGGGGTGGGTCGGTCGTGGGTCGGTCGGACCATAAAAAAAAAAAAGAGAAAGAAAGAAACCTATGAGAGTTTAGTGGTATTAATGGTACCCCATTAAGGGGGCAATGATGATAGGTATAAAGACCTAAGGGATTAAGTTAAGAATAAACTTAAAAGTTTAAGATTAAGTTTGCAAGATTAAGTGTAAGATTAAGAGGTGTTAGGTGGGGATCATTAAGGGTTAAGTAAGTTAAGTAAGTTGAATTAAGTTAAGTGATTAACAACCTAAAACTGAATGAATGTTTAGGACTTGGGAGTTTGGACTCCAGAAGAGAGTAAGCAGCTGAACGACGGTGGAAGGTACAGTTCTCTTGTGACCTGCTTGCTAACGAGGTGTCCTCGGCTTGTGTGCTATTTGTTGTGTGTGCTCACTAAACAAGATAAAGCATGCAACCGGAACATATTATATATATTGTATTGTTGTGTGATGTTTGAAAACTAACACAACATACTGTGAGAACTTACTAACCAACGTGTAGTAAGGAATTGAGTGAGACTAAGGAACGCTCCCTAATAAGGGACGATATGAACCGAAAGAGGTTAACCTACAAACATGGTCTTGAGATTACTGCTAACTGGAACTTGAGTGAGGAAACCCGGGACCGATCTCCGGTCATGCATGCTAAGGAAAAAGGGGGACGGTATCTGAATCAGATCCGCCCTCCGCTTAAGGACTTGTCTTCGGACTTGTAGCCTAGGGCCGGTTGCCGGCTCAGCTGCGCTGGACTCCCGTCCAGAGTAGGTGGCATTAAGATGGTGCGGTGGGATCACCTAAATCCCAGGTTCGAATTAAGCTACAACCATTCCCCTCCAGGAACGGTTTGTATACTGAGATTAAGTTAAGTTTGAGGTTAAGGTAAGGTTAAGATAAGTTGCAACCATTCCTTTTTAAAGGATGGTTTGTATTATTAAGATTAAGATTAAGGTAAGGTTAAGATAAGTTGCAACCATTCCTTTTTAAAGGATGGTTTGTATTATTAAGATTAAGATTAAGGTAAGGTTAAGATAAGTTGCACCATTCCTTTTAAAGGATGGTTTGTATTGTTAAGTTTAAGATTAAGGTAAGGTTAAGAAGAATTAAACCATTCCTCTTTAAAGGATGGTTTGAATAATTAAGATTAAGATAAGCGACGTCTACTCCTTATTAAAGGATGGTTGTTTCTCAGATTAAGATAAGACTAAGATTAAGAGGGAACTTTACTTAAGGAGTTAAATAACTAACTCTCTAATTAAGGGAACGCATTTAAGTCGTTCATTGTGTGTGAACTTGATTGTTCATATCTGAGTTGTTGTTTACTGCACTTACTATTATATTGGGCATCTAATCAACCTCCATGCTATCGACAATTAGTCGTCGTAGCCACGTTAGCTTGGGGGCCATGAGGGGATCGTACCAGCATTCGTGCTGACCCCCTTTGGGGGCTGTTTTTACTAACAGGTACATCAGGAAGCGGCCGTCGCAAGAGTAAGAAGAGGATACAAGTGTTAAGGATTAAGTGTGACCTACGAGTTGTGCATGTACACTCGATGGCAATTGAGTTAGTAAGATGTAAGGTTGTGAGAGGATTGTAAGAAAGATATGTAAATGGTTAAGGTTGTTGGACTAATGTTCGGTATATTCTGTAGTCAGACCGTGGCAAGGTCCTGGATTGTAAAGAATTCGCTGTGTGACATGTTTATATATACTGTTAAGTTGAGAGAGACCACATTTGGATTGAGTTGGGGTGTTACACATGTTAACAATTGGGCTAAATAACTTGAGTAGTTTAGGGTTCATGAAGGTTATATAGTTCGTGCTCAGCGTTGGCTGAGCCTATACGGCCCCCATGAAATACCCCAAACCTTGGTATGTTGGTTAAACATTAAAACATGTTATTAAGACTAAAAAGAGTCTTAGAAACCTTAGTAAACAAATTTAACAAAAGGAAACACAAATGTGCTTTAAAGTCAATAAGAGCCAAAATGTGCTCTAAGCTTGGGATAACTTGAGTAAGACCTAATGAGCTTACCAAGACCTCATTTATATACTAATGAACATATTAAACCAATTACCAAAGAAAACCAAGCTTGAAAACAAGTTAAAAACATAAAATGTGCTTTAAGAAGTCTTAAAGCACGTTTTTGAAAAAAAATTGTCTTGTAAATGAGTTTTGATGGCTAAATGTCCATCATTACTCTTAAATATATATGTGTACTATATAGTATCACATTTGGGTGGCTATATTAGTGGGAAATCAAAAATTTCACTTCTAAGTGCCTTGTTTAGGTGAATAGTGATTTTTATAAGCTATTTTGTAACATATGTTGTATAAGTAATTAAATTGACAAACAAAGACTATAATACCCTCATATAATAAGGGGGCCGGTTTTCCTTAAGTGTGGTGACTCACCACTCTCTTATTAATATTAAGTAAGTAAAGATAAGTAAATAAACTTACTTTTTACTTTATAATATAAATATCTCTTAAAAGCAAATTCTATCTTCTCTCATTTCTTTCCTTCATTCACGGTTTCCACCTCTCTTCTTCCTTCTTCCTTGTTCTCTCTCGGATAATACTACCACCATGGAAGTTCCAACTTTGACCACTTGCTAAATCTAGCTCACTTGTCCAAATCAAAAACAAAGACCACCAATCTCTTCCTCTCATCAAGCTCTTCATTCCTATCTTCTCAAAACTCCAAGAGCTCCATTTCGGTGCCAAGGTGTTCACCATTGAAGGAGCTTGAGCTTGTATTTTGACATATTGTTGATCTCCTTTGCTTCTAGGTAAGGAATCTCAAAAAAAATCATTTCCTCCATGTTTTGTCATGTCCGAAAATACACATTGATAGCTTTTGTGTGACTTTGTTCTAGCTTCATTTCAACTCTTCATGGACTAGGTGGAGTCCTCTCTTGTTATATATTCAAACTCCCTTCAAAGATCAAGGTAAAATAACTACATTAATGTTTTTGAAACAATGTCAAATTAGGGTTTACAATGAGATGAAGCTCAAAGCTTGAATACTCATTATGGTGTTTGTATATTGTCTAGAACTTGACAAGGAATCAAATTATCATACGGTTTTGTAAGGAATCAAGGAGGAAGTTTTGGGAAAAGAGGTAAATCTACTAACTTAAATGTTGTTTAATGCCTTAGGAGAAATGAGCTTATAAATGCTTATTAAAACTACCTAAAGAGCAAATGGTGAATGACTTAGTAAAGTGTTCTCAAGAGACTAGTAAAGGGCATATGTGTGTTGAGTGTATTTGCAGGTTAAAGGCATATATTGTGGAAATTCAGTGTTTATGATTTAAGCACTTTAAGGGCCTAAGAGCCATGCATTTTAAGGGCCTAAGTGCCATGCAATTTAAATTATGCACTATATTGTAATGTGGTGTAAATTTGGTGAAATTGTGTATGAGAGTGTTCTTGGTGATTTTAGGTGTTCTTGTGTGTTTAAAGGAGAAGGCAAAGTGTTTAGG
>CM041779.1:330395398-330510880 GCA_023374045.1 Limonium bicolor
TGGCAACTCAAAGAAGGGATATTGTTCCGGCAAGGAACGAGCTAGGTAAAATCATCAATCCTGATGCAGAAGCTGATGAGTGCATCAAATTATTAAGGCAGTTAGGGTGCCATATGCCGAATCCAACCCAGACCAAAGTGAATCTTATCAATCAGATCAAAGAGCTAATGTGATAGCTTGAGGCCTAGGTACTGGGTTTTCTTTTGGGAGGTTAGTTTTAGGAGGAGGATCGGTTGTGTTTGGGATTTGAGGGTTTTGTCTAGGAAGGTTTTTGCCCACCAGATGTGAGTGGGTTTTCGTGTCTGAAGGTGCTTTTGTGGTTTTGCTTTGTGGATCTGTGAGGGTGTTGGTATGACTGTTTAGGGTGTTGGTGTCTGTTTTGGTTTTTGATAGGAGTGTTCCCTATGTTGTTTCCTGAGTTTGGCGGGCACTCTTTTTCCTCCCTGGGCTTTTTCCCAATGGGTTTTGCCTTGAGAGGTTTTAATGAGGCCCAATATTTGCCACTCATCTTTTTAATAAAATGGCTTTAAGCCCCAATTATCAAAAAAAAAGTAAAAAACATGCTCTAAACTTGGAGTAACTTTGGTTAACACCCAAATATCCTTATTAGACCTTAGTAACATGATAATGGAGATGTTAAATCAATTCCCAAAGAAAACCAAGCTCAAAAACAAGTTAAAACGCAAATTGTGCTTTAAGGACTCTTAAAGCACATTTTTAAAAATTGTCTTAGAAAGGGGTTTTGAGTGGCTAAATGCCCATGATTACACCTTAATAAACTTGTGTACTACTTAGTATCACATTAGGAAGCCTAAATCAATGGGAAACAAAAAGTTTCACAAATTTGTGCACTAATTGTGAATAATGCCCAAATAGTACCTAGTTTAAGCTTTAGACTTAGCTTAGTTAATTAGTCAACAAAGGCCATAAATATATTCATTAAGCAAGGGGGCCAGTTTTTAAGGATGGTGAGTCACCACATGTGCCAGCCAAGTTAGAAAAAGAAGAGGGAAATAAAGAGGTTACAATTTACTTTAAGGAAATATCTTACAACTAGCCTACCTCTCTCCTCTCTTCCTCATTCTCTTCTTCTTCCACCGCTTTTCTTCATCTTCTTCCTCCCTAAGAAACCGTAATTGCAGCTCCATTCTTGTCCCACCTTGTCTTGCTCACCAATTACTCATTTTAGCTCCAAATCCAAAACTAAGCATAGATTACTCTTAGTTAGAGCAAGCTCCTTCTTCCTATCTTTTCAAATCTCCAAAAGATCAAGTTTGGTGCCATGGAAAAACTCCATTGAAGGAGGAAAATTCAGTTAGAAGAGCTCTTTTGCTTCTCCATTCATTCAAGGTAAGGGAAGTGAAAGAAAAATCAATTTTCCTCCATTTTTGCTTATGTCCAAAAATTGCTTTCTCATGGGGTTTTGTTTTACAACTTGAAATAGCTTGTTTTAATCACTAAGGACTAGTGGAGGTCCTCTTTGATTCATTGCCTAAGTCTATCTAGATGCTTCAAAGGTAATCATCCATTTTAATACCTTAAAGCACTCTTTTTAACCTAGGAATGATTCCTTAAGTTAGGTGCATTCCTTAGTACTCATTAGAGTAATTGTATGATGATTATAACATTGTCAAGAAAACTAGGTCCTTGGCCGAGAATCAAACAAGGGAAACAAAGGAAGTGGAAGTGAGAAAAAGCTTGGAAAAACAAGGTAAATGTCTTACCTTAAAGTGGTTTAATGCTTTAAGGGATGGGTTTAGATAGGTACTAAATGTAGCTTAGAGTTTACATTAAGTAAGGGCTGTAAAACCTAGGAGAAAGAACATGATCATATTTGGGAACTTGTGACTAAGGAGCAAATGAGAAATGAGATAGCTAAACAATCTTAAGGTGAATTACAAGAACACTTGTATTGCAATGGGAGCATTGATGTGTGTATTTGCAGGTTGAAGGCTATTATTGTGGGAAATTCAGTGGTTAAATTTAAGTGATTTAAGGTCCTAAGAGCCAAGTCATTTAAGGGCCTAAGAGCCAAGCAATTTAAGTTCATGCACTATATTATGATGAAGTGTAGTTTGGGTGTAATATTGTGTGTAAGAATGTTTATTGAGGATTTGAGTGTTCTTGGTTGTTTAAGGGTGAAAAACTAAGTGTTTGGGTATAAGAATATACTAGGGAAGCCATGTCAAAGTTTGTTGAAGAAACTAAGTGTTTAAAGTATTTTAAGGAGATTTTATGACCACAGATGTATTAGTAAACATTGAGGGTTGTTTTGGAGAAAATGGATAAACTAAGGAGTTCTTGAGTGTTAGGATGACCTAGGAATGTCTAAGAGGAACTAGGGGTTACAATGGTGAATTAAGGCACCAAAACCATGATAAGAGAAGTTATGAAACTTGTGCAAAGTTTGAAGGAAATAAGGTATTATGTCTTGTGGAGGTGTAAGCATGAACTAGAGTATATGACCTTGATAAGCCTTGAGAAGGTTAAGTAAAGGAAATGGGAATGAGTAATAATGCTTGAGGAGTGATTACATTGGTGGAAAAGGAACACTTTGGATAGTAGAAGTCTTAGGCAAGATGTGCAAGTTGGAAGTATAAGAAATTAAGTTGTAAATGTTAAGGATTTAGTGAGAATTTGAGTAAGTGTTTGAGGAGTTTAGAAGTGAGTTTATCAATGAGTTTGGTGGATGATTTATGAAGGTTTTAGAGTACCTAATGATGTTAGAACCTATTAGGAAGCTAGTGGAGAAGTTTGGAGCAAGATAGACAATTTTTGGGAAGGTTCTGCAGTCAACCGACCCAGGGGACCGACCCTGGCTGGATCAATCGGACTGTAAATAGCTAGCCGAGAATGTTTTTGGAACAGACCGACCCAGAGGGTCTTGGGTCGGTAGGGTAGAGCTTGGGTTGGTCGGGCAAAATTTAGCGAACCAGAATGTTTCTAGATTGGACTGACTCAAGGGTTGGGTCGGTCGGTGGGTCGGTCGGCCCTTATAAAAAAATAATAAATTTTAATTTTGAGATTGATGAGTGGCATTAGATGTCCACCATTAGAAGGGTAATGATGATTAGAAGGGTAAGCATGTAAGAACTTAAGAAGTTAAGGTAAGTAAAATGAATTTAGTGTTTAAGGTTAAGTTATAAGGACTTAGTGGTTAATGGTTGGGGAACATGGGTGGTTAAATAAGTTAGGTTGATTGGAAGTAATTAACAACCTAAATTGGATGAATGTTTAGGACTTGAGAATTTGGACTCGGAAGTGGATAAAACAACCGGACAACCGTCAGTGTACGGTATGGTTTTCTTGTAGCCTGCTTGCTAATGAGGAGTCTCTCGGCTTGTGTGCTAATTGTTTATTGTCTCGACTAAAACAAGATAAAGCATGCAACTGGTTTATATTGTTTCTTGTGTGTTTGCATTATACTAACGCACTTGACTTGAGTTAACTCACAGTTATACCCAAAATTTTAACCCCCTCGGGATAGTCTGTAAGGCATACGTGTTACAAAGGGCAAAAGGGGTCAAAAAGCACCAAGGCGAGATTTTCCAAGGACATTATCGGGATTTTCTATTTTCATATGACTTGTTCAGTATCTCCAAACACTTCTAAATATCATAGTCATTATGAAAGGTTTTTCATGATTTTCTGATAATATTTATTCTGGAAATTTAGCTTTTAAATCATATTATAAGCTAATTTCTTTAATAATTAACACATGAAATAGCCTCAAAATAGAAATAAAAGGTTTCCAAAAAAAAATAAAAATTGTCACATGGTTAGCATGACTACATACAATCATAAACCTGAAATTATCTTATTTGGAACCTTAGCCCAAAATTTAAAAGAGAAATCCAATCATTTTTGCAATTTTCTCTCTCCTTTGGAAAAAACCGAAATCAAATCAAAATTTCATGAAATTTTAATACAAGATAGAGGATTCTATTTAGAGACTAATGCCATTGGAATTTAGTTATTTCGAATTTCCAATAATAAGTTATGAATTATGGGAGATTCCCGATTGTGAGATTTTTATCTAATCGGTTATCTATCGAAATAACCTGATTCCAACTCCCAAATTTCCTAAATTCATGTTTTATCTTTGGTTAAAATTTTAGAATTTTTATCGACCTGTAGCATGTTTTAAAAAATCAGATTCTCTTAGAGCACAAAATCAGGATTTTAGATAAAAAATTTGTTCTATCAACATGGCCTTGCTCTTTCTATAAAAGGACCTTCCAAAAACGACCTAGGGCAGAGGAGAACATTCCCAAAGTCAGAAGAGGCAGCCGTCAAGCTTCTCCTCACGTTTTTACACTTCCAAGCCTCAAATCAATACCGAAACCCTACTAAAATCACCCCGAAATCACTGAAAACACAATATTTATTTCCCCATCAGACTTTCAAACACAAAACCACCTGAAGTACAGAAGCAAAAACGTCCTTAGCAACACAAGAGGAAGGGTCCAGAAGCTCGGGTTGAAGTTGAACCGGATTGGCCACCAACGAAGCTTTCAGAGATTCCCGACGTGAAGGAACAACAAATTTTCAAAATCAAAACAGGTTAAAAACCATATTCTCTAATCCCGCTGATCTCAATACACTCTAATCGAATTGAATTTTCCTTGATTCTAAATTAAGGTTTGTTTGTGTTTTTTCCTTCTAACTTGTTAACTAAGTTTCGTATTAATTTTGACTTCAAATTGAATTCTTTCAATTACTAACGTGCTTATAATCTTTCAGGTTACGTACCCATAAAATTTGAGTCGAAAACACTGTCGGGAACCACCAGAAAACCCCTGTCCGTGGGTGGTCCGTGACCTCGGACCTATGGTCCGGGACCACGGACACCCACAGACAGCGGCGGGATTTTTTTTTAAATTTCAAATTTTAGGTTTTTCTAAATAATGTCCGGGCCTACGGACAGCTTGTCCGTGGCCCCAAACTTTTCAAAATTTCATTTTCTCTTAAATTCGAATTTTCTGAGTAATTAGGTTAACTGAGGTCCGTGGGTTCGGACAGTAGGTCCGTGGCCACGGACGAAAACAAATTTGACCTAATTTTGCCTCCGAAACCCTAGCTTAGGTAATTTCACTTTTCACTTTAATTTTTGTCAAAAATGTTAAAAATATAAAAAAATCAGAAGTACGCGTTTAGGTTAAAACAACTTTGTAGTAAGCCGTAAATAAGATAAGTAGAGGAAAAATGACCTAGGAGGGGTAATGAAAGTAATTTGAACCCTAAATAAGTCGAATACCAAGCCCCCGAACCCAAACTCTACCTTTCCTAATTTACCCTAGGTTAAAATTAGGTGGCGACTCATAATAGGTTCCAGTGAGCTAACTTAGGTTTTAATAATTCGTGTTATATGACATAGTTATTAAACTTAGGTTATAAGTGCACCTAAAACCCGATCAGATCCTAATCAACTCGAATCATCATAGGATAGGGTTTGAAAACCGAGGCTCACAGAATGGCGACTCCGCTGGGGACAAATTTCTTAATATAACTTGTTTAATTTTAAGAAAGAGAGCTTAACTCGAAAATATTTATTTACGGCTTTCATTATGTTGTTTGTTTGTTTACTTTCATGCGTAATTTAAATTTCTGCACCTTTGCATCATATGAGAGCGAGGGTTCACGCAAACCGATCTTACCCCGGGACCCATTTGAGGGTCCCATGTCAGGGACTCACACCTTTTAGGTGATGTGAATAAGCGGGGGAAAAGAGGAGGATGTCGTCTAACCACATCCCCTTAATACCTGGGCTTTAGCCCCAAGCGTTTTCCTAGCAGTGCCCTTACCAAGCCTTGTTTGGTCATTCAAGACCCGACCGTAGACGCACACCTTCAGGTGATCTGAAAAAGTGGGGAAGCCCAAAGAGAATAGCGTGCAAGCCCTATTCCTTTGTGGTGACCTGGGCCCATGCCCAAGCACCTCTCCGGGCGATCTATGCCTAGTTTGATTTAAGCGTCTAGTGAGGACATGTTGAATTTGTGTGGGCCTTGTTTGCTTATATGATCGGCCCACTACCCAGCCTAGATGTAACACCCCACTCCTAATCACGTCATAATCACTCACGAAGCATTAATTAAAAACGTCTCACAGCGGAAGTCTCACAGTAATCTCACTCGGGTGTCACATGCCATTACTCGCCCATACGAGTAAAGAAGCAGAAATAAATTAAATAGAAATGAAACTGGTAAAACATACATAACCGCGTGATAACGAGATACTAACCTATACAACAATCTAAACCAAATGTAACTTTAACGACAAGTGAGCGTCTAGGTATTCCCAAATGGAAACAACGTCATCAACACCTTAAGTTATTAATCATCCTAATACATTGTGATATCTCATACGGTAAATAAAACCCTAACTACCCGGGTCCCGTTCTTCGGCTTCCGCGTTAATCATCACCTGTAGCAATGCCATAAAGGCTCAGCGATAAACGCTGAGTATGCCGAGCCTGGACCCTATTGGTCACTTAATAGTCATGGTCATCATTTTTAGGTTCGTTACATGCTTTACCGGTGTACAGGTAAATAAAGCGGTAAACACATGAATGGCGGTAAAATAAATAGTTAAGACAATCACTACAATTCACACACAACATCACACAACACAATATATATCACAACAATAATCAATAAACGAGTAGCCGTTAGTAACGGTCTAGTTATTTAGTTAAACCCACGACCCCCGGGTCCTCATCACATCACAACACAACGTCAAGGGGTGTCAAGTTAGGACAACCGTATTGTTTTTATTTGGACGTTGTTTTGGGCACATCAGCAGTGCACTCGGCCAAGATATAAGATCTGGGACTTCCTTTTGCCTAAAGGCGTCATTAGTTTGGGGGCCAATGGCCGAGTATCAAATAATGATATAACCTGACCAACGATCTATGTAGGCTCGTGGCATCATTAGAGTCTAATATCGATCTGAGAAAAATACTCCAGAGATCTCTCTGCGCAGCCAGTTAGTCCGTGACTAACCTGGACTTATTCTCCTCCACCAGTGTTCAATTAGTTAGTCGAATACCGAAGGTATAATTTTTTTTGTTATAACGAGTTCACATATCACTTAGCCGCCCTAAGGGTCTTACGTATGCCTAGAAGTCATCTAGGTTATAAACATGTTAGAGCCGTGTTCTAGAGACCGACAATGTCGTGTCCCGTACCTAAGTAATTTACTTAGGATAGTATACATATTTACCATCATAGTATTAGGTGCGTTGAATCAGTCAACAGCAAACACATCACATTAAACGCATATGTGTTTTATATAAGTCGATCTATAGTCGACGTAGTATTAGTCCCGAAGGACGTTCACGCACAATTAATGATGCGGGAATTTAAACAGATACTCATCACATAACATAAACACCATACATACACACACATACATGCATCACACTCGTTATAAATCACAGATGTCCGAGCCCGAGGAAGTCCTCAGGACATCTCGGATCAGACTCCTTTACATACCGTTCACCAATGACCTAGGTTGCGCAGTAGACCACTAGCTCGTCAAGCACATTTGTCGGTGATACGGTCTAAATATCAAACACAACATAAGTCAATCCACATGACTTATTTAAGCTCAGTAAATCCGAACAACACAAATAATCCCGACATTTCATCCCCGGATTTCAACAGTTAATTATTAAAGTGTCGTATACGAACTCGTCAGTCGTAATATGTATTATTTACCAATGCACGGGTTTATTTAAATGAGTCGGTTATAAAAACGTCGTAGTTGTAGCGTTTTCAAATGTTAGGATTTATTCCTCGTTTTCTCGAGTATACGAATATATATTCCCGTTAATACTTAAGTATTAATTTAATCATTCGGATTCGATATACGAGTATACATCTATAATATATAGTTGCATGCGTGCATGCAACGTTACTTTGCGTCGTAGTTCATGCATATGCACTATTGTTTTATGGCATTAATATTTAGCCACTTAATATTGTACCTTATATTATACTTTTCATTATTCATTTTAACAAACCATACTTTAACTTGTAATTGTATGACTTATAGTATGTATATTTATACTAACGTCATAACACTTGTCATTTATTATTTCATGGCATAAAAACCATATTGTATACACTTATATATATACATATATTCTCGGTTTCACTCATATATATTCATATATGTTGTTTTTATTTGATTTAGTCACATAATATATAGTTGCATGTATGCATGCACTATATTATATAGTTTCAAACTACATCATATACTTATTATGCATATGTTTATAATATATGGTTGCGCATTCATTTATTTATACACCTATACATTATTATTTCATGATTTGTACACTTATACTATATGTCACATTATTATCATCTTATGTAAGATGATTATCTTTATTTGTTGCATTATTTTATGCAACTCATATTAATAACTTTATCTTAATATTATGTAACATTCCATTACCTGTATTATAATTTCCTAAGGTTTACTTTAATACTAACCTTAGTTTACAAATTCTATTTCTTCATTAATTGTCACATTATTTCATGTGAATATTATTAATGATAATTATTTCATTTAATTACATTAGTACTATATAATATCTATAATATTATATCATTGTAAACCATAGTTTATAAATTCATTCCTTAAATGTTATTAAATGCGGTTTTAACATATAGTTTAATAAACTATGTTTTGACCACATAAAATCATACAATGTTACACATATATCTTATACTATATGATATGTTTATATCTCATTTAACATTATAATATATAGTTTCAAAAACTATATGTAATTACCGAAACAGCATATATGTTATACACTTGTTATTTCTTTATTCACATAGTTTTCATTAATTACAATATAACCACACATTATTATGCCATGTTATAAATGTCACATTTTATAACATTTAAACTCTATAATATATTATAACCTATAGTTTCAAATAAAACTATATTATTGCCGATAGGCATATAGGTTATATTTATTTTCTTTTCAATCCCCATACTTTCTAATTATTACCATTTCACCACATATCTTATAACATGTTACTTTTATCATACTTTATATCATTTCAACATTATGATAATTTTATCATATAGTTTTTACAAACTCATTAATTTCGAACAGACCCATGGTCTTGTTTTAAATTTCATTTCAGCACACCATATATTCTTATATTTACAATCTTGCCACATATGTTATATAATGTTATACATACTATATATTATATCATTTCATTCCATTATTTCATCACCTATAGTATAAACATTTTAATTTCCGAACAACCACTAGCTGTTTTGGTATATTCTTTTCCAGCAACACAAGTTTCTATATTTGCACATTTAACCCACATATTATATAATGTTACATATAAGTTATATTATATAGTTTTAACATATTTATAATTTTTATAACCTATAGATTTATATTACATCATTTCCGAACAGACCCCTAACTGTTTTTAATTCCTTTTTCCACCCCAAACTTCCTTTATTTACACATTGGCCACACTTTATATATAATATACTTGTAAATGTAACAAAACTATATATTATACACTTTTCTTTATAAAATCATTTATACAACTCCAAAAATTCACAAACTTTATATTAATGATATAAATTATAGTATTAACAATACTAACCCCTTATTTTCGGTAATTTGCACTTGCACCCCTATAGTTTCATAAATTTAATGTTTAACTTATGATAACACTATAAACCATAGTTTAATTATTTGATATCTTTTAATTTGGTCAAGGCACCTAGTATGGTCAAGGTTGACCCATTTACTACTAGTTTGACCATAGGTTTACTTAATTCCGGTTTTGACCATAATTTCCTTAAAATTACCAATTGACCCTAAACTTTATAAAACTTAACAAAATTCATAAAATAACTCTTTTAATATATAGTTTTCGGCTTTATTAATATTCATCCTCTAAAATTTTTTTAAATTGCAAATCAACCCCAAAACCTTACGGTAATATTTATTTTTTGTTTTAAGTTCATTTTTAACTTAATATAACAATTAAATTAAATGGCCTAAAGCATGGCCTTATTATAACACATAACATATAATAAATGTTACATATAAATGTCATAAAAATACTATGTTGTTACGGCTTGTTATATAGTTTTTCTTTAATGTTTTTTCTAAAATTATTTAATTACTTCCAATGACATAATATGTCATCTAAACCTTATATTATCAACTAAAAATGTTATAAACCCTTATAATGCATAGCTAGGCTATTTTAATACCAATTCATTCACGGCTTTCATTTTGTATAGCTTAATAACATAAAAACTTTATAATATACTAAGTTTAGTATACTTATAATGTTTCCAAGCAAATCAAACTCAGCCAAAGCCCTCCATGTACTCACGGTTATATTTAAAAGGATGCTTAGGTTAGTTTTTGAGCATAAACTGACATATGTCCTTAATTAATATATCATTAAGGTGATAGATTAACTCACTTGCTAGGCTTTACATTTAGACTTCACTTCATCATTTTTTTGTGCAGATTTTTCCCCATGTTCCAGCACCTTGCGCCAGTATTTTATGCATGGAAAAAGATGTGCATTAGTCTTATAATATAACCAGCATTTTAAGGGGTAAAATTAGTTCATTAGCATGGATTTTTACCTTGCTATGTTGGTGTATTCAGGGGTGGTTCACGCCTGTTTTTCAAGGGCTAGAAAAGGTGTTAAACACCACTTTAAACCATTGTATTTAACCAGTAGAAACAAGGTATAATGAGTTAGGATTTCTTTACCGAAAGTAGTCAAGAGTGGAGTTCTTTGCTTAGATCTTTCCACCTCATAAAGCTTGTATATTCTTCACTGATTTTTCATGAAGAGAACAAAGAAAAGAGCTAAGGAAGGCTGGAAGATATTACCGGAATAGAGAGGAGGAAGATGTACTAGTTAAACAAGATTTTTACCTTAGAAAATATGCTAGATCTTACCCCCCTTCTCTTCAGATTTTTGAAACCGTAACCCTCCTTCTTTTAGCCCCCAACTTGGTCACAAAAGCTGGATGAGAATAAGGATGCATAACACCATTAGAAAGAGGAGGATGAGATGAAGATTTGGATCATAAATATGACCTAGGTACTTACCTACAGCTTAAGGAGATGATCAATGGAGATGGGTGTTGCTCTCGGTTTGGAAGAACAAAAGAGAGAGCTGGGTTGAAGCTTACGGTTGAAGAGAAGGCAAATGAAGAAGGAGAAACCTTTTTTATTATTAATGAGTAACTTAGTCAACAAAAGAATAGTACCCTAGATATTTATGTGGGTTTTCTATGGTTGAAGAAGCCTCCTAGCTGACGGTAATAGGTAGTAGTTACGGTAAGGAGACCAAGTTTGCTTTAGTTATTATATACTTAATGTACACATGTCATAAAGCTCATGTTTTATATGTGGTGTTCGGTGGCTTTTTTTTGCAGATGTTCAGAGCTTGGAAGTGGATAAGAACAACAATCCAAGCGGTGGAAGTAAGTAGCCAAGGTGGAAAGGATATGTTTGTTTAATAAATGTCATAAAAGTGGTAAGAATGTTACTTTTATAAAAGCAACTTGATGAGTCATATTATATATGCATGTAGCTGGCAACTAGATGAGAAGAGGCCCCTTAGTTCACGGCAACTCTTGGTCAAGGTCAAAGAAGAGAGTTTGACCATTGACTAGATTAGGAAAATAGGTGCTATTTTGGGTACTATTCACAATTAAGGCACATATTTTTGATCTTTTTGAAAAACTTCGAATTAGGCATTCTAATGTGGTAAATTATGTCACATTAGTATATTTAAGGGTATTCAAGGCCCTAAAATCAAACAAAACTCATTTCGAAAACAATCTCACGAAAATGTGCGTTAAGGATGCTTAGTGCACATTTTGTGTTAAAACTTGGTTTTGAGCTTGGTTTTCTTTGGTAACTGATTAATTACGTCCATTACATTAGTACTAAGCTTAGGAATTTTATTTGGATCCAAACGAAGGTCATATGACCTTTAAAACTTGTTTAGAGCACATTTTGCTCTAAGTGACTTTTGAGCATGTTAATGCTGGTTCTTTATGTTTGAGTGCTGTCCAACAGCTTCATTACGTTCATTTATGTGTTAGTATGCTTAGGACAAAATTTTAGGTCCCAAGGAGTTCATTTAGGTATATATTTACCCAAAACGGTCAAAGGGTGCACTATTTACTTTATGTTGACCATTATTGTTTTTAATGAATCTTAAGGCATGTTTAGGCCTTAATTTAATTGATTAAATGTTTAATCAATGTTTAATTTAATTAGGGGTATTTCACTATAAATTGATAGGAACTTTCCCACATCAACTTAGCCCAACCCGAATTTACGGCTTTATTGTTTGTTGCCCAAAGGCCCTGTTTGGTTTAAATAAGTGAATTGTTTGTTAGGGCTTTGGCCCAAAATCCTAGACTTAGGCGATTTTCCCTTTTCAGCCCAATTTGAATCATCCATTTAGTTCTAGGCCCATGGAAAAGAAATTCACCTAAATTTGAGGTAATTAATAAAACCCGAGAAAAAATCAATCAAGCCTTTTCACTGAAATTCTTTCTGCCCAAGGCCCATTCTAATCTAGGAAAACTTTTCACTCGGGCTCTGACCCAAAATCCTAGATCTAGGTGTCATCTTTTAGGCCCGACCAAAATCACTCGGCCCAAATTCTAATCTAGGAAAACTTTTCACTCGGGCTCTGACCCAAAATCCTAGATCTAGGTGTCATCTTTCAGCACGTTGGCATCAGACAGTTCAACATCACTATTTTAGAAGTTTTCTCGATTTAGTAGTTTTCTTTTCTCAGTCATTCTTCTAACTTTTATGGTAGCTAGCTTCCTTTATCATTTTAGGTAGTTTTCTTAAGATTACAATATTTGATGTTATCTTTCCATTCGTGAATTAGAGCATAGTTATATTTTCATAATTTTTTGTGCATTCATTCAACAAAACAAAAACAAAAAAAAATTAAGGGATCACGGAGTAATCATTTCCCGACTATGGAATAGAACGACTTGTCTTTTGTTTCTAAAAGGGTGAACATGTCCGTCCTCACACCATAGACTATCCCAAAATATCCACAAAGCATTCCAAATCCACATCTATTTAAGTGTTGTCATAAACCCCAGGTCAATACTAGGGGCAATCTGAGTTCAGGATCGTCATCTTTAATCTTTCTTTTAAGCGTGTGAACTAGTCTCTAAGTGAAATTCGCGAGAGTGTCTTGAGCGGAAAAACCACGAGTGAACGAGCGTGTCATTTTTACATGACTCCGGTGAGACCACATTCAAAGGTAAGGTAAATGGCATAACTTCGATCGAAGAAGATAATTTTTAGATTTACACTTAGACCTGTGAAAAGTAACAAAGAATGGATACACAACTATCAAGAATGACGAAGCACCTAGGTACAGCACCACATAGCCCAAAGCTTGTGAACCCTGACATTAAACCCTAGGCACCCCCGCTGAGCCTTTCATATATCCCTTTTTGATGTTATGAACTCCACAAAATAACCCAGCCAATGATGAATGTCCGACCCAGTGACCAAAGGAAGCGAGGACTGTGACTCTCAGATAACGTTCTCATCAGTCCAAAGAAGCAACGCCGCTATCAGCATGACGAAGCAATCCATAAATGGTCCCAGAGTGACACATGATCCAAAGAGCTCACATCAAAACAGCTCTTGAAACTCAAAAACCGGGAGACACAAGAACCCCGAAAGCGAAGTCAAGAAATGATAAAACAAAAAGGTAAACCCAAAGTGCCTCGAAGAAATCCAAATGAAAAAAAAAAGAAGAGAAATGGTGTAAAGGACAACTTCAAAAGTCCAAGTCCAGAAGTTCGAAAAAAACGTCAACACGAAGTAGCTAGACGACTTCAAGACAAGGAAGACGAATTTGAGAGAAGATGCAAGGTGCGGCTTTGGTCACCCCTTTTAGCTCCACATACCCCAAACATCCCTCCATGGTCCCGTTGTCTTTCATCACACCCCATGGCCACGTTATAAGCTTTAAAGACTTCCGACTTGGTAGTTGTGTACCTAATCACGTGAAAGTAACAGATCGAATGTGTAAATCCATCAAATATCAAATTCAATGGTCTAGAAGTTGTGACTATAAGCGAGAAATGAGTGCAAACACCAAACACGTCGAGTGTAGGTTAGGAAGCACCACATCGAAACATAAGCCTTGGCCCTGTGAGGACGAGACTCATTCGCACGTTTAATCAAAGAAAATACTGGGGGCAATCAATTATTCCGATCGATTGCCATGAACTCTAGCTCAGATTGTTCTAAGAAAAAAATACTAGGGGCAATTGTTGGTTCCAACAATTGCTATGACAACACCGATTGGAACCCAAAGCTCAAGCACCACCAACACAACCACCACACAGGCACATATAAGCCCAAACCTCCATACACACTCTCAAGCCCGTCATTAGCCTTACCTCCACAAAAACATCAAGCCCGACATAACCCTGACCACCTTCCAAAATCATAACCCAATCCCAGGTCTATCACAAATCCTGAACACCAACAAAAGCCTTTGGCACCATAACAAGCACCACACACTTCCACTAGCGGCATGTTCATCTTCTTAGAAACAAACTACAGATCTGTAATTCTTTGAAATACCCCGAAATTAAAAATAGTGATTAATTAGGCTAATGAATGTTTTAAGGGCTTAATTATGCCTAAATAAATATTAGGGAACAAATCCCGAAGAAAACGGACCCTTAAAATGAATTAAAAACACAAACGAACCTTAAAGCACGTTTTTCGAGGAAACCGGGAAAACGCGACTTTAAGCGGGTCAAATAGACTCGTAATCATTTTGGTCGACCAAATAGTCATTTTTAAACATTAATGAAGGGATAGAACCAATAAAATTAATTAAATGAGAAAATTCCGGAAAACGGGTCCCGGGAGTGAATAGTGCAAAAATTGGGAAATTATGGGGTGTAAATGTAATAAAGCAGAAAATTAATTCCCCCCTTGTAAATATGTAACCGGTTCCCTTATTTTGTTACTGGGCACGTTTTGTTAGTGTAGCCCACACTCCCTCTTTAACTATCCTATGGCATAAAAGACAAATGAAATAAAGCAAAAAAGAAAATACTTACCTCTCTCTGACTCTCTCTCCTATTCCCCAAGTACTCTCACGCTTTTCCTCTCTGCCAGACACTCTTCTTCCTCCTCTCTGCTGCAATGGCGATTTGAGAAATCCCCTCACAGCAGCCCACTTTCATCCCACATTTGAAAGCCTAAATCACCTCCAAACACTACAAAAAATATACCGTTGGAATCCTCTTGTCAAGGAGATCAGTTTCCACCTTTAAAAATCAAAAATATCCAACTTCATTTCCATGGGTGAAATCATTTTTGGAGCCTAAAGATGACCATTTGAAGCTCCATCTTCTTCTTCTTGTTCTAAGGCAAGAAAAGGAACCAAGTTCTTCTTTTTCCATCTTTTCCCTTACAAAATGAAAAACTCACGTGAACACCATTTTTCCCTTATTCATCCGAGTTTGGTTTTCCATCTTGAGAGCTGAAGCATTGTCATTTTTCTATCCAAAACTCCATTAGAAGCTCAAGGTAAGACTTCCTAAGAGTTTTAAGTGGTTTCACACAATTTAGGGTTTAATACTACGTTAGAAATTTTACTAGCTTTTGTGTGTTTGTATTCCTTGTTACGTGGTTGTAGCTTGGCCTAACTAAAAATCAAGAAACAAAGAAACAAGAACAAAGAAGAAAAGAGGAGCAAGAAAGGAGAAGGAGAGAAAGGAAAAGAATCAAGAAACTTAAGGTAATGAAATGCCTATGTACAGATTTTTGATGTTTATGTATGTATAAGTGAATTGCTTTAGCAATGATTAAACTACTAAAACAGTAGGAAAGAAATGGGGTATATTAATGTGGACTGTATTGGTAGTTTGAAGCTTTTGAAAACAAGTAAATAAAATGCTAAGTGTGAGTATTAAGTGTGCAGTAAGTGTTAGAATTTTGTGTGGGAATAATGTATATATTGAGCAGGTTGTAAACTGTATTGAGTGAGCAAAATTATGAGGTGAGAATACTTAGAAATGTAGGGAAACTGTCAAATTTTGGTTAGGAATTTAGGGACTTGAGTGCTGTTTGACAAGAAAAAACAGGGAGATGTACAAAGAAGAAAATATGAGATTTTCACCAAGGTTGTATTTATGAGGAAGAGGTGTAGTTGAGTCGAACTAGAAATGGAGTTATGTGAGGTGTTGAACTAAGTTATGCTAGATTTAGAATCATTTAGCTAGTGGGGAGAAGAAAGGAAAAATCTGTAGCATCTATTGAAGAACAAAAACTGTAACAGAAGAGAAAAAAAAACTGACAGTGAAATATATTAAGTAACAGATTTGTATAGAGATGGATTAGGTTAGTTTTAAGTGCTTAATTAGTGTCAAAATATGCTAGGATATATGTAGGAAGATTGGGGAAGAAATTGGTAGAAGTTTGGAGTTGAAACATAATAAAAAACAAGCATATATGTGATTACTGCAACTGGTCTGGTTTTGTAAACAAGTACAGAAACCCGGACCAGGCCTAAAACTAGGCAAAACGTAATACCAGTGGGATGGTCCGGGTTTAAAAACTAGGACACAAACCCGGACCACCCCATTTTTACACTCGAGAGATTTCAGACCATGTGGTCCGGGTTTGTAAACAAGTACACAAACGCGACCACCCATAAATCTTACCCGAGAGTGACCAAACATGTTGGTCCGGGTTTGTAAACCTGGACCACCCCATTTTCTTCACAGAAACTATTTTAATACCATTTTAAGGTAGGGACTTGATGGGTAATGATAGTATAAGGTAATTAAGACTTGATTAATGATGTTTAATGGTCATTAAGGCTATGAACAAGCTTAGGAAGTAATTTTGAGTAAGTGGCTTAAGTAAATGAATTTGAATAACAATGAGTTAGTAAGTATAAACCGGAAAATGTTAGGGAAGTAATAAGCAAGGTTGATTATAGATAATTAACCACCCAACTGTATGTATGTGGTAGGATTCGAATAGTCAAACACCGAAGAGGAGTCGGTGAGTCCAAAGTCAACGGTGAACGGTATGAACTTCTCATGCCTTGTATGCTATCTTGGCTACTCTGATTTGTGTGTTTGCATGCTAATTGATCACCTAAATAAGATAAAACACCCGAATTGGATTTATTGCGCTTATTTGTGCTTATACAATATTGTTCCTTGTTGAGTGTATCTTAACTCTTAGTTTGTATAATTCATGAAATGAATGGATAAGAATGAAGTGTGTATGCTGTTTGTGTATTGTATTGACCAAGTAATGTAGTATAGGACTTCTAACTGATTCCTAACTAGCTAACCATTCTAACATAAGAAATTGGTAAATTGGAATGAGTAGAAGTCCGATATAGTTTCAGCCACGCGTGAGGAGGAGGAGGAGACACAAGAGGTTGGATCCAAATCCTGGCTTTAATCTTTTCCACGGACCAAACCCCTTAAATGGGTAGCATCCTGGTTTAGTGAGCCACCCTAAAGCCCGGTGGTAGGACGGTGTAGTCCCTGCCCGGAGGTCATACCGATTTAACATGAGTATAAGTAAGTGAGTAAGAGTAAATGAGTAAGTATGGAAAAGTAAGTAAGCATTGTATGAGCAAGTTCGTGTAAGTAATGTGGTACCGAGTAAAAGAGTAAAGAACATCCGATTAACCCGGATGGGTAACTGGCTAACCATTGATGAAGTAGGAACTGTGAATGGTATTGTATTACTGTTTGGCTTATGTATTGCCTTCGGTTGTATGTATTGTATCTTGTATGGATGCCTTGTTAAATGTAATAGCATGTATGCATGTATAAAATGAACTCCATGTATAGTCGACCAATTAGTCGGCGTACCTTAGTTAGCACGCGGTATATGCGAAGTTTATATGCAGTGTTTTGCTGAGCCCCTTGGGGCACTGTTTTTAATTTTACAAGTGCTCGTGAAGGGTGAAGATTGTGATGAGATCAATATGATTTCTTTTTGGTGTAATTAGTGGATTATGAATGGTGTACCAAGTTGTACATGGCTATATGCCTTTTTTATTAGCCGGTGTACCATGTGGTACACCCTTTTGGATATTGAAAGGATTGTGAATTGGTAGAAATGAGTAGGTTGCTTAAACTCATTATTTTTGTAAACTTAAGAGAAGGGATGCAATTGAATATACTTTTGGATACTCGATAATCAACATTATATGTATGTGGTATTATGTATTGGGAAGTATTAATAGTAGCTCGGTATTTTCTAAACATCAGACCGTTACTGTATGTAAGTGTAAGCTTTGCTAGCCGTATGGGTGGTTAGCGGCGTTGTATCACCCGCCGTAGTATTTGTATTTCCGCTACGAGTAGTAGGATAATCGGGACAATTAGATGGTAAGTAAGGGATTAGCGGTAGGGGTGTTACATTCTTAGTCAAGAAATGATCATTTCACTTTCCTTTTTCAGTAGAGTTTTTCTCAAGCTTTGTCATGTTTGGCACCTTTTTTAACAATCTCTTGTTTTGGACAAGTTTCCAACATACACTTTAGTTGCATTTTACAACTTCGGCATAACATCACAAGCATTGTGATATTTAGCACCTTTTTTAACAGTTTCCTGTTTTGAACAAGTTTTCTTACAAACATTTTGATTTCATCTCTGCATAACATCTCAACACAGGCACGCTTGGCACATTTTCCAATGATTTCTTTCTTTGGACAATTTTTTATTCTTACTGGCACTTTGGTCATAGTCACATTTGGAATTTTCACCATCGGTTTACATCACAATCAATTGCATAAAATCTACATCATTGCATCTTTCGATACGAAACTCCTCAAGATAGAACCGAGGATTCATACTCACTCGAGTAGAAGAACTCATCAGAGTAGAAGAACTCACCCGAGTAGAAGAACTCACCCTAGTAGAAGAACTCACCCGAGTAGAAGAACTCATCAGAGTAGAAGAACTCACCCGAGTAGAAGAACTCACCCGAGTAGAAGAACTCACCAGAGTAGAAGAACTCACCAGAGTAGAAGAACTCACCAGAGTAGAAGAACTCACCCGAGTAGAAGAACTCACCCGAGTAGAAGAACTCACCCGAGTAGAAGAACTCACCCGAGTAGAAGAACTCATCCGAGTAGACGAACTCATCCGAGTAGACAAACTCACCCGAGTAGAAGAACTCACCAGAGTAGAAGAACTCACCAGAGTAGAAGAACTCACCAGAGTAGAAGAACTCACCCGAGTAGAAGAACTCACCCGAGTAGAAGAACTCATCCGAGTAGACGAACTCACCCGAGTAGAAGAACTCACCCGAGTAGAATAAATCACCCGAGTAGAAGAACTCATCCGAGTAGACGAACTCACCTAAGTGGAAGAACTCGACCCCACACCAATTTTCTATCACTTTTAGGTAGTCAACGCCTTAGAATAGCTTGACGTCACTTCATTTCACTTTAGGTAGTCAACGCCTTAGAATAGCTTGACATCATTTCGTTTATTATAGGTAGTCAACACCTTTGAATAGCATAACATCATTTCATTTATTATAGGTAGTCAACACCTTAGAATAGCTTGAAATCATTTTCGTCCCTTTAGGTAGTCGACGCCTTAGAATAGCTTGACATCTTTTCATTCAGTTTAGGTAGTCCACACCTTAGAATAACTTGACATCGTTTCGTTGATTATAGGTAGTCAACGCCTTAGAATAGCTAGACATCTTTTCATTCAGTTTAGGTAGTCGACACCTTAGAATAGCTCGACAACATATCATCATTTCAGGTAGTTGGCGCCTTCGAATAGTTCAACAACATCTCCTTCTCCTTTAGGTAGTCAGCGCCTTCGAATAGCTCGACACAACCCACTAGATTTCAAACGGCATACGAGGTCTTTTAGGATCCAAAATTTTGGGGTATCACTCAAGCATCAGCTAGGCTTTTCATCTTCATTACAAAGCCTAGTTGACGGGGGCAATCTGTTATACCCAAAATTTTAACCCCCTCGGGATAGTCTCTAAGGCATACGTGTTACAAAGGGCAAAAGGGGTCAAAAAGCACCAAGGCGAGATTTTCCAAGGACATTATCGGGATTTTCTATTTTCATATGACTTGTTCATTATCTCCAAACACTTCCAAATATCATAGTCATTATGAAAGGTTTTTCATGATTTTCTGATAATATTTATTCTGGAAATTTAGCTTTTAATTCATATTATAAGCTAATTTCTTCAATAATTAACACATGAAATAGCCTCAAAATAGAAATAAAAGGTTTCCAAAATAATATAAAATTGTCACATGGTTATCATGACTACATACAATCGTAAACATGAAATTATCTTATTTGGAACCTTAGCCCAAAATTGAAAAGAGAAATTCAATCATTTTTGCAATTTTCTCTCTCCTTTGGAAAAAACCGAAATCAAATCAAAATGTCATGAAATTTTAATACAAGATAGAGGATGAGTTTTAGAGACTAATACCATTGGAATTTTGTTATTTCGAATTTCCAATAATAAGTTATGAATTTTGGGAGATTCCAGATTGTGAGATTTTTATCTAATCGGTTATTTATCGAAATAACCTGATTCCAACTCCCACAATTCCTAAAATTCGTTTTTTATCTTTGGTTAAAATTTCAGAATTTTTATCGACCTGTAGCATGTTTTAAAAAATCAGATTCTCTTAGAGCACAAAATCAGGATTTTAGATAAAAAAAATTTGTTCTATCAACATGGCCTTGCTCTTTCTATAAAAGGACCTTCCAAAAATGACCTAGGGCAGAGGAGAACATTCCCAAAGTCAGAAGAGGCAGCCGTCAAGCTTCTCCTCACGTTTTTACACTTCCAAGCCTCAAATCAATACCGAAACCCTGCTAAAATCACCCCGAAATCACTGAAAACACAATATTTCTTTCCACATCAGACTTCCAAACACAAAACCACCTGAAGTACAGAAGCAAAAACGTTCTTAGCAACACAAGGAGGAAGGGTCCAGAAGCTGGGGTCAAAGTTGAACTGGATTGGCCACCAACGAAGCTTTCAGAGATTCCCGACGTGAAGGAACAACAAATTTTCAAAATCAAAATAGGTTAAAAGCATATTTTCTAATCCCGCTGATCTCAATACACTTCTGGTTGAAATTTCTAATCGAATTGAATTTTCCTTGCTTCTAAATTAAGGTTTGTTTGTGTTTTTGCCTTCTAACTTGTTAACTAAGTTTCGTATTAATTTTGACTTCAAATTGAATTCTTTCAATTACTAACGTGCTTATAATCTTTCAGGCTACGTACCCATAAAATTTGAGTCGAAAACACCGTCGGGAACCACCAGAAAACCCTTGTCCGTGGGTGGTCCGTGACCTCGGACCTATGGTCCGGGACCACAGACGGGTTGTTCGTGGCCACGGACACCCACGGACGGCGGTGGGATTTTTTTTTAAATTTCAAAATTTAGGTTTTTCTAAATAATGTTCGGGCCCACAGACAGCTTGTCCGTGGCCCCTGACTTTTCAAAATTTCGTTTTCTCTTAAATTCGACTTTCTGAGTAATAGTTAACTGAGGTCCGTGGGTTCGAACAGTAGGTCTGTGGCCATGGACGAAAACTAATTTGACCTAATTATGCCTCTGAAACCCTAGCTTAGGTAATTTCACTTTTCACTTTAATTTTCTGTCAAAAAATGTTAAAAATATAAAAAATCAGAAGTGCGCGCTTAGGTTAAAACAACTTTGTAGTAAGCCGTAAATGAGCTAAGTAGAGGAAAAACCTCCTATGAGGGGTAATGAAAGTAATTTGAACCCTAAATAAGTCGAATACCAAGCCCCCGAACCCGAACTCTACTTTTCCTAATTTACCCTAGGTTAAAATTAGGTGGCGACTCATAATAGGTTCCAGTGAGCTAACTTAGGTTTTAATAATTAGTGTTATATGACATAGTTATTAAACTTAGGTTATAAGTGGACCTAAAACCCGATCAGATCCTAATCAACTCGAATCAGCATAGGATAGGGTTTGAAAATCGAGGCTCACACTCACTAACTATGTTTAGTTAACAAATGGATGAGATAAAATACACTTGTTAAGATTGGTTGGTTAATACCCAGCAAAAGGGTTTAACTAACAAGACTTTGTCTTTGAGACTCCTACTAACTATAACTTGGGGGGAGTGAGGAATCCGGAATGGTACCGGCACAGGTGTATTGGAGGAGGTCGGTATCTGTATCAGATCCGGCTTCCAAATTAGACTTGTCTTCGGACTCGTCGCCTAGAGTCACTAAACCGACTCGACCACCTCGGACTACTGTTTGATCGGAAGGCACATTAAGTATGGCGTGGGGGATCTAGCCTACATCCCCAATAACTTAAGAAATGTTGTTTATTGTTGGTAAGTGTACAGCTGTTGGCTAGGGTTAACCAAGCCCTACAAAAATAAACAACGAACTAAGGGCTAACCAGTTTTAATAAGAGAACTGTAACACCCCCGAATAAACATCCAACAATACAAACATCGCTCCTCGCCATATTACAAGTTAACTATGCAGCGGAATAAACTCCATCCGGGTGTCACAGACGCCAACCACCCACGTGGTTGACACGACCACTCTTCCAACACCAAGTTACGGTCTGTATGACTGGAAACATCCCTCTATCAAAACTCATATACAACATAAAGTACAATTCCCAAATACCGAGTGTCTACAACAAAATTACTAAATCATAAACTGAAATTTACATCTCAGGTTTAGTAACAACCTATACATTAAACGTACTACTACAAACTCAAAAGTCATGCCCTGATGGACTACCCCCATGGTAGCCATCCCGCCTACGCTCCATTATCGTCCGACACAATACCTGTAAAAATTGGATTGTAAAGGACTCAGCAAACTACGCTGAGTATGAATATGTGTAGCCCGCATGTTGCCGGGCTACACGACTACTTGGTCGAATATTATTAAGTCAATTTACATGCTATAATAAAGCAGTAAAACACACCATAATACCTCATAGTATCATACACACTTAAAGGTGGCAAAACATTAGCAACAACAACCCAGCACAACAAGCTGCTGGTATCACAACAGCAATCATGTACATAATAAAACGTGTGCATAGGTATGTTATACTCATGATCCTCACGATGGATCATTCGAGTGTTGTGTGTTTTATTTCTTTTCTCTTGTTCCCATAATGTGTATTTTCTTCCTCTTTCCTTGCACCAGATCAGGGGATATAGTTAGATCCCGTGATCATATCATGTAGGTGCCAATCTTTCCTTGTTTCTTTAAGGATTATTTGTGAATTCTTTTATCACCGCACGTTGGAGGACGTCTCCTCCATAGCAAATTCCTCCATTCCCGGCGTCATCCGTCGAGAAAGCGAAGTTGCCTCTAGACTCCAGGATAATGCTCCACCAAATGCCAATTCTCTATTCCCGACACCAAGGGTCGAGAAAGCGAGGTCACCTTAAGACCTCAGGATGTGCTCAGAAAGCAGGGTCACCCAGGGACCCCCAAAATATGTTCCACTATAGACAGTCGAAGGATCTGATGCAGATGCCAACTCCCGATCATCCATACCGCGCGGCCCGAGTTGTTGTCTTCCCGGGTTATTCTCGTGTTTCACCAGTTGGTATTTTACTTTTCATTATCCTTATAATCTCGACACCATAGTGGGTGTCATTAGCGGTCCTCTATAGTTAAAGAGGAGTTTTCCCTTTATGTATTTTCTTTGTTTACATAGTGCGTTGTGTTTCATCTCAAAGTTCCATAACGAGAAAGGGACTAAACTACTGTGTGCGCGCAAGTAATATGCAAAAATGATATAAAAATCATATAAGCAAGATAGGCAAGCAATCCAATTTCATGCTTTAATCTTATGGTCATTTTCACACAAGGCACACAGCAAACAAGTCGTGTAACACGGAAACATACGGACCACACATATTCATACCTGGATCAGAAGCAAGTGCCGTCTCACACACGGGTTCCTGGTTGGCGTTCGTTACGACCCTAACGTTGATTGAAAATAACGTGTCAGTTCATGAGTTCACGTGACGACACTTTTCTAGTTTATCTCATTTATACCGGGTGTTATTCCCTAGGTGAACTCTTGATTGTTCAACTTATATTAGCCCTTAGAAATTTTCCAAGTAATAACCTTAGGCGTTATCTCACTCCTATGACATTTACATAATCAATTCACATGTTAACTAAGTCCATTCTCTAGCTAACGTGTTAAGGTATTCTAAGCACTAACAAGTAGCACGCTTAACTCAGGTGGGTTCTAATTCCCCTAAGATGTATTCCTTCCTTAGCTAAATAGGTTAGCAGTGTTCTAACCCCATCATCATAATAATATCGTCTTTAAAATACCCCTAAAACCAGTTATACAGAAACATATGTTATCGTAACCCTGAGAACACAATTGGTGCATCTTCTTCTTGATTCCTTCTTTTGGACTATTTAATTAGTTTCTAAGCTACCACATAAGCATAACAATTAAGATAGGGATATTAGCTTTGTTTTGGGTTTGTTTTTAAACCAGCACAACCCTTCTTCCTTCTCTGGAAAACCACTCAAACAGAACATCAGTTTCAGGAAACCAATGCATCGACCTATGTGGAATTTCCCCTTGATCTCTCTTAAAATGCATGCAACTGTCCTCAACTTTCTCTTTCCACTATTCCCTCTCGCGGGTAGTTATGATAGCAGGGTTTCCAATTTATTTCTAGCCTAAATCAACCCTCTTAATCCCTGTTGTACCACAGTTATACAGAAGCATATATTATCGTAGTTCTGAAACCACAATCTATATAGTTTTTCTTGATTCTTGTTTTTAGTTAGTTCATCTGATGATTAATTCTTTCCCAAGTATTTCCCATAACTAGATAAAGGTGTTATCACAGCTTTAGACCCAAAACTAAACCAATGGGACACTCACACACCTACTGCTCTTAAGTACACAGAAACAGAAATCAGAAACATTAAAGTCGTGGACTGATGCAGTTTTTTTTTGTGTTGTTGTCTTTCTGTTCAGTGCTTAACCTGTACTCTAACCTGTCCCATGGTACTCACCTATTTAGTTGAGTATCCTAGCACAAATTTAAACTCATAACAACCCCCAACCAGCGCTCTGTAAAATGTTATACATAACTGAAACAAAACTGAACAGAATCTGAGACACCGACTGGTTTATCCTCTATAATTTCTTTTTCTGTTATTAGCTATCTGACTTCCTGTTTTCCCCAAGATGTTTACACCATTATCTACGTAAATTGAAGAGGTTTTAGGTTCATTTTCAACCCATTAAAATGCTTATATAGCTTCTGTAGCTTAGTTACACAGAACAACTCACCAAGGAAAGCTTGAACAGAAACAACTTCGGTGCAAATTTGTCTTTCTTCTGTCAGTTTATTAACTTGTGATTTTCTAATCTTCCCAACTAGTGAAACAACTTAGCTAGTTGTGTCAGTACTGAATTGGGTTTATTATCAACCCAACACAACTCTCTTAAGCTATATGTACAAGGTTATACTGAAGCAACAACTCCCATTGTTTGAATCAACATCAGTGTGGAACTTATTAATTCTTTCCTTTTTGTTCACTTATCAGTCTCTACTTCCACCCCATTTGCTGTACAGATTTGGTTAGATGTATTAGCTAGATGTTGGGTTAATTAGCAAGCTTATTCAACACCCTTATGCCACTAGCAACTCGGTTACACAAGCACTCACATTTCAGGAAGAAAAACATGATCCTGAAAGAATCAGGAGCTGATATTCTTCTTTTACTTTCTTTAGTCTTCCTTTTCATTTGTCGATCTGATTTCCTACTTCTCCCCTATTGATATCTATCGTGGTAAGGTGTTCTAGTAAGGTTTTAAATTCCAAACAACTTCATTAGTGTTACTGAATCATTCTCGTTCTGAAACCGGGAACCTGAGCAACTGAAACAAACTGAAACCTGAACTGGTATTCCTCTTTTCTTCTGGTGTTCTACTTGTTCTTTAATCTAGTTTTTTTTTGTTCCCCAGTTTGTTTAGCTTCAGTTAAGAGTCTTGACATAGCTTTGTCCTCAAAATAATCCCACAGAAATCTGCTACAAACTACTGAAATTTACCTTTACTGAAATAAGAGATTTCAGAACTAAACCAACTGAAACATGAACTAGTATTGTTTTCTTCTGTTCATTTGATATGATTTCTAGTTTCCCAAGTTAATGTCTCATCCAGTTAAGTGGTTTACCATGGTGTTAAACTCATGAACTGACCCAGAGCCACATTGTTAAAGCTATAAAAACTTACTTATACTGAGGCAAGAACCTCAGAACTGCAATTAGGCTGATATACTCCTCTTCTAGCACTTGTCTTTGTTCATAATCTGTCTTTCTTTTATTTCCCCGAGTGGCTTACTCAATTAGTTAAATGTTTAATCTGGGTTTTACTCCAAAACAAGACCCAAGGCAATAAGGATTACTACTATGGAGTTTCTTTAACAGAACTGAAAAATTGTAAAACTGAAATCACAAATTTGTGTACCTCTATTTAAACCTTTCTTTTAGTTCCTTAATCTGTCTACTAGTTCCCCTCAAGGAGTTACCCACTTAGTTACATGTTTTAGCAACATTTTGAACTCAAACCCACCCAAGACGACATTGTTAATGTTACTAAATTTTTCATTCTCCAGAAAATGAAAACTGTAAAACCGAGACTAGATTAAGTTTCTACATTTTAGTTCTTCTATTACTCTTTCTATGAGTTGACTTGTTTTTCTCTAGCATTCTCAGTTTAGTTATTCTTAGTCATATGTGTTAGTGGGTTGTTAAGCTTAAACTCCAGCTAACACCACCTTTAACTGCTTCTGAAAATTAGTTTCACCAAGATATAATTTGCAGATTTGGACTAACTCCTGCTCTAGTCTTCCCTAGCTATTTGTAAAGGATTTCTCTGAGCCCAGTTAACAGGTTGTTTAACTCTATAGCAGCTGGCACTTAGTTACTTAATGCAACATCATAGGCCTAAGCTAGAACATGTCTAAAATCTCAGTTAACTCAGAGCATCACTCGATCCTCAATGAATTTGTCATTTAATGAACTTATTGTAAATCAGCTTGTGCTGTTAGGGTGGAGAAATTTTCTAAATTTTCAGGTGCTGTTACAGTGTAGAGACTGCAGGGTTATTATGCTGTATTTGTTGGCAATCAAGCAACTCAAACTTTTCAGAAACAGAACACATATCACTCAGCCTTGAGCTGCTAAGATTTCCACTCCTGAACAGCATACTTCAATACGTTGGTTACCCAGTTTTTTTCTATTGTTTCCTGGTGACTCTTGGGCATGGTTTAATACTTCTTAACTAGATGTTTGGACCACTGTTTTTTTGCCAGTATGTCAGCCTCACAACAGATAGCATTTTCCAGCTTATGTTTACCAGGCTAATCAATTGATTTCGTACAGAACTTTACACCATGACAAGCATGGTTTTAAGTACTAGTTTGGGTTACAGTAATACCGAAAGGATAATTTCTAACTCTGGACAAGCATATGGGTTTGAGGCGTTTTACCTTAGAAAATCTTTCAAAGGTGATTTGCAACTGAGTGTTTCTCTAGAAGATCTACACTTCCTGGAGCAGCCGCATATCATTTTCAGGCAGAACAACTGAAGGGGAAAGAGTGAGTAGGATGATGTCTTTCACAGCACAAAATAGAACAGAAGTGGGGCAAGGAAGTGTGACAGTTTGTAGTTTCACCTTGGATCCAATTTCAAGACAGTCTTACTGTCTAGCTTGCGATGTTCCAGGATTTGCAGGGGTTCGAACCGCCCCCTTCAGAGATGCGAGAGAGCATAAAAAGACTTGAGTTAGGAAAGCAAAGAGTCCGGGTTTTCAGGAGTCAAATAAGTTCGAGATTGACAAGGGAAAACTGGTGATGACAGAACCAGATGAAGAAACCACAGTGGAGAGGAAAGAGAAGGTATCACCTGTTCGTGAGAGCCCAGAGAAATATGGAGGAAATCACTTGTTATCTTCCTCCCGGTAGTGTTGCTCCAAGTTTCCAGGCCTTTGAAACATCTTGCGCCAATATTGAAGAGTCTCTGGACAGTGTCGACTAACTGCAGATTTGCAGAAACTGCAACGATTATTCCCAGCATGCACGAGGAGGAGAGGATGGGTTGAGGTTTCAGATGCATGCGTGCAGAGTTGATACAGAGGGGCGTTCTCACATCTCAATCCAGAACATTTGAGCATTCGAAGAGCAACATTTAGGGAAGGGAAGTCTCACCATGCGTAGCCGTTGAGGGAAGTTCCTATATTCTGTTCTGGCTTGCGCGCATCAGAAAATGACAGATAGAGCATGCAGGTTGACCATGCAGGGTTGTTTGGCTCAGAATTCAGAACTCACCCACACAAGGAGGAGAGGGACATGGGTTTGAAAAGAAACAAAAGTAGCTTGCGTGGGAATAAGGGAAAAGAACCGAGTGGTCTGTTGCATGGACTACAGACGCACGCGAGTCAGAAATAAAGGGGCAACAATTGAGAGTCATGATCATGTGGACTGTGGAGACGGTGGAGGGATTAGTGAACGTGCTATTATGTCATTGTAACACATGGGCTGATCGGTTGCAACCCAGATCTCCATCTAATGAGCCTTGGTAAGTACAATCAGTTGTAATGTGTGGGCTGAGTAACGATTTAAATGCTGAGTGAGTAATAAAATGTAGGTTAGTGGAAACTTGCGGAACTTTCGGATATCACAAGAGGGGCTGACTTTATTATAGTGACAATGGGATTTAGTGGTACATAGGTATTTAGTCTAACATTCTGAGTTAGGGGACATAAATTTGTGAGCACAAGTATTAATGTAATAATGTTTTTGACATATGTTTACAACCGGTAAAACTACTCGTATATTATAATCGGGTAACTTATGTTTATTATCACCATCATGTCTTACACCTGTTTCGTGTACCAGTATCCTAACATAGAATAACTTATTTTGCTCAATGTATTTATTAGTGTCGAAACCGATGAACACGCTGCTTATATTACAGTGTGACGTGTTATTACATTCATGGACATATGTACGTCCCTTAGTATCATAGGTTATATGTTATAAAATAGTTATATTTATCAAGTCACTTAGACATTCCTCATGTCTTCACGATTTATTGTGTTATAATTATTAGGGGTGTTTCAACCTACTGTAACACCCCAACTGCTAAACCTGAACCATCACGTAACGAACCTGCAACAATATTACAACACAGCGGAAGAAAGTACTAAAAGTTGGTGTTACCGCCGTTAGTCACCCACATGACTAACTAGGCCTATTCCAGTCTCAAGCTACGGTCTGATGGACCCGAGTGTACCGAACATAAGTGCGTACAAGTCTTAAAACAAATACAATACCGAGTCTGAAGTATCTCTCCTATTATTACAACTTACTACCATAGTTTATAAAGCGAGTGTACAGGCACACTCGTAATTTAAATTAAACCCACAGTGCTCTACCCACTCCTACTCTCAGGCTGGGTCCTTGTCTGGCACCTACCTGCAAAGTTTAAATCACAGGCCCCGAGGGGCTCAGCATATTGCTGGTACAGAAAACGTGCAGCCCACAAGCTATCAAGGCTACACACGACTACTTGTCGTATACATGCAGTTGATTATTCATATAACAATAATAAGAAGTACAATAACAACAATACATTTATGTGAAACATTCACAGCTCAAATAAATCGAACGTCGTAATGGACGTCCATTAATGAGTAAGTTAGATTCCTAAATCCTGAGGCCTGAGAATTGTTTAGTTCTCGTGTTTGACCATTCCTTATAAGTGTCAACCATCCTCCTATTAGAATTGGTTGTTCTCTAACTGAATTGGTTATTTTGTCGGGTCAAAGTAACCCTAGCCAATGAGTTATTAGCTCCATTGGTTTAATAAACAATAATTCTTAAGTTATGAGGGATGTAGGCTTGACCCTCCTGCGCCTCCTGAAGTTGCCTCCCATCTCGAACTGTTCACTCGAGATGGCCGGTCAGTTTGTTGACCCTAGGCGGAAGACAGATCTGATACAGATGCCGACCTCCTAAACCTGAACATGCATGACCGGAGTCAGTCCCAGATTCCTCTCCTCACAAGTTCCAGTTAGCTGAAGTCTCTTTGACAATTGGTTGGTTAAACCTCTCTCGGTATTAACCAACTAACAGTAAGGGTACTTATAACTTTATACAATTGTTTATTAAACAAAGTTAATGAACAAGCTCTCAATCAAGTAATGTTAGTGTACAATGGACACAATAACAATACAGTAAATCGGTTTCATGCTTAATCTTGTTTGGTCGTATCACAATAACACATAGCACACAAACCGAGGTAGACCTCGTTAGCAAACAAGCTACAAGAATCCCATACCTTAGCCTATCGACGCTTGTCCACTCCTGGATGATGTCTCGACTATTCTGGTCACCTACTCCTCTCCTATAGTTCATTAGCACGGCGTGGTTAAATAACTTAATTTTCGTTTTTACTATTCACCGTATTTACTATTCACCGTATTTTACTATTCACCGTATTTTACTATCATGTATACGTATTTTACTATTCACGTATACGTATTTTCCTATTCACGTATACGTATTTTACTATTCACGTATACGTATTTTACTATTCACGTATACGTATTCAGTATTCATTTATACGTATTTACTATTCATTTATACGTATTTACTGTTCATTTATACGTATTTACTATTCATGTATACGTATTTACTATTCATTTATACGTATACTATTCACGTATATGAGTACTATTCATGTACACTAAAATTTTTCGTATACGCCTGTATGATACTCCGTATCGTACGTATTATTTATTTTCCCAGTATAACTCGTATTTTTATTAAAAATAGCTTAAGTAATAATTCCTCCTATACTTATAAAATTACAGGTATACCCCTCGTATACCTTAACTTATATACGGGTCCTTTAACCCCGTTTTAACTCTTTCTTTTACAACTTGTTTCTAAATTCTTTATTTAATTTCCTTAACCTTCTAAACACATAAAAATGTGTTATTTACATTACTTACCATAGTTTCCTTAATCTCTATTTTTCTTATAATAAGTTCTAAACTTGTTATTTTTATTTCTAATTTCTTCCAAAGTCTTATTTAATTAATTTCTTTTATACTTTGGTCAATTACCAAAATATACCCAAGTTTGACCAGCCTTTTATGGTCAAACCCTAACTTTCCAATATTTACCCCTAAAGTTAATTTAACTTAACTTTTTATTCCTTTATCCTTTTAATATCTAATCTTTTGCTACAACTTTTATTTTAGCTTCTCTAAATATTTTACAAACTGTCATTGACCAAGTTTGACCAAGTTTGACCAGGGAAATTACCATTTTACCCTTGTGGTCTTTTCTTTTATCCTAACTCATTTATTAACCAAATTAACTCCAATTAATTTCTAATTTTCGTAACTAATTTTCCTACAGATTTTTGAACACCAAAAATCATTTTAAACATCTCTAAATCACCAGATTTAATTATCTAATGTTGTAGTATATATATACTATCTTTTACTAACTTTAAATATACCAAAAACCTTATAAATTCTTATAATACTTATAAACTCTTTATAAATTGTAAACTTAATTCTACAATTATTTTCCCATCATCTAAACTTCATAAATTTCATAATAATTCATATTTTCGGCAATTAATATATACCAAAACTTCACAATTTTACATATTACACTTAATTATACTAACCTTTAATTTAACTTAGTTATATAATTTTTCTAACTCACCTAAGTCTCTTAATTTTCGGCCACCCAAATAATAGTATATGAACTTTTCTTATATATTATGATAGCTTATATTAAAGCTTATATCATAAGGATTATAATCTAATTTTAGATTTACAAAATATTAACATTTTAGGTGCTAAAAATTAAATCTAACACCTACTAAATTCGGTAATAATAACAAGTATATGATAGGTTAGATCATATATAGATCAACATTTAGAACCATGAAATAGGTAGTTTAGAGTTTACCTTGTATATTAACTTTTAGCTTAATATTTAAGCTTGAATTCCTTAGAAATTTGGCCAGCAATTTGCTAAAGGAATTGTCCCCAAAATTATACAATAAGATGAAGAATAAGATGGGTTAGTACCCATGCCAATCGGCTGTGAAAAACCAAAGAATGAGAAGTTTTCAAGAAGGCAATGTTTTACCTCGAGAATCAAAGGCACTTCTTAGTGGTTTTTCCTGCGAATCTTGGGGCTCATGAGCTATGGTTGTAAAGCTCTTGAAGAGAGGATTCCAACGAGCTATCAAGCTTGTGATTTGGAGCTAGGACGAGAAAGTTATGTTCTACAAGGAAGGGTGTTCTTTAAGGTTCAAAACCGTGAATTTTGCTTTGTTTGTGTTCTTCCTTCAAAGAGAGGATGAGTTCCGAATTTTGAAGCTCTCATTTGATAGGTAAGAGTCTGGTAATCATTCACTAAGGGGACAAGTAAATGCAAGGCAAAGAAGTCTTGGTTAGGTGTAATAGTAAATTTAAAGCAAATAATGCCTTGGTGAGTCACCCCCAATGGCAGCCCCTAGTCCCATTTGATCTCATTTTTTTGTTTTCTTTATATTATGTAATTTGATGGATTAAATTCGTTCACAATGACTTATACCATGTTATAGGTACGTTACAAGGCCAAAAATGCCTTAAAACACATTTTATGTGCTTCCGGGTTCACATTGATTTTGCAATTTATTTTGGCTAGTTTAAATGTGTTCTTGGTACATTTACAACCTTTAGAAACTTTGTTCGTGAAATAGCATGTTGCTAATTCCAATTTAAACCAAGTCGTTTAGTGGTTTCTCCTTGACTTTCGTCGGTTTAGTACCGGTTTTTGTGTGGACTTGTATACTTAATTTGTGTGTATACGCTATGGCTCCTATGACCATTTTATTGTTGTTACCTTACTTCTTAATGGTATTTAGGCTCATTAGCCTTTTAGTTCCATGTATAAATGCTTAAGGCACATTTCTCCTTAAAGCACATTTTCGTGCTCTAAGGTGCGTTTTCGGTTTAAACGCTTAAGGTATGTTTTTGTGTACATTGTTGTTTAAACTCTTTTCTAATGTTTCTAAGGCATATTATAGCCTTAATATATTATAATTAGATAGTTCATCAATATTCTAAGGTTTGGGGTATTTCAATCTACCCCCTTAAAAGAACTTTGTCCCCAAAGTTCCTATGCATCTAATATCTCTTAGAATACACAGGTAACTTCACATACAGAATCACATACATCACAACAGTATATACGCTGACTCATAAGGTCTGCCACATTTATTAAGGTTCAGACTCGTAAGGTCTGTCACAAAGTATACATATACACTATAACATACTTAACTAAGTAACAAACAACAATCAACATGTGATGTGATTGTTTGCTTACAACTTAAATACTTAACACTAAGTAAGTAACAAACAACAATCAACATTATGTGATTGTTTGCTTACAACTTAAAAGCAAAGAGGCTCTTCCCCCCTTAAAAGGGGTACGCCCCGTACCCTTAACAAGAAGACTAGTCTGAAAAGAGCGAAGGGTACTTCGCCCGCATCTTATCCTCTAACTCCCAAGTAGCCTCCTCGACGTCCTGGTTGGACCAGAGAACCTTCACTAGTCTCACTGACTTGTGGCGAGTGTCCCTAGTCTTCGTGTCCAGAATCCTCTGAGGGGTCTCTACTGATCTCATGGTTGGCTCTATGGTTAGCCGTTCGGCCTGCAAAACATGGGAGGGGTGGTGCATGTATTTCTTAAGCTGTGAGACGTGGAAAACATCATGCACTTTACCCAGCTCACCAGGTAGGTCTAACCTGTAAGCAACTGGGCCCACCCGCTCCGTAATGGTATAAGGACCTACAAACTTTGGGCTCAACTTGCCCTTCTGTCCAAATCTGAATATTCCCTTCATCGGCGAAACCCGCAGAAATACCTGATCGTTCACAGAGAACTCTAAGTCTCGTCGTCGCGTATCAGCATACGACTTCTGTCTATCCTGGGCTGCCTTCATATTCTCTCGAATTTGCTGAACCTCAGCCTGAACTTGCCAAGTACTCCGGTCCTATGATGACCGCTTCACTTGACTCATCCCAACAGAGTGGTGTGCGACATGGTCTGCCGTACAATGCTTGGAAAGGTGCCATCTTGATCGTAGCATGATAGCTATTGTTGTATGAAACTCGATCAGATGCAACTTATCGATCCAAACCTCTGGAAGTCCAAGGCACATGCTCGCAACATGTCCTCAAGTGTCTGAATCGTACGCTCAGTCTGACCATCTGTCTGAGGGTGGAACGCGGTACTTAGCTTCAATTCTGTACCCAGCGCTTCCCGTGTAGTTTTCCAGTATCTCGAAAGGAATCTGGTGTCTCTGTCAGATACTATGGTCTTAGGTACTCCGTGGTGTCTCATGATCTCCTTATCGAACAGTTCAGCAAGCTTCGTTACCTTCCAAGTGTCCTTCATCGGTATGAATCGGGCTACCTTGGTCAGGCGATCAACTACAACCCATATCATGTTCAGACCTCCCCTGGTAGGTGGGAGTCCAACCACGAAATCCATGGAGATATCATGAAACTTCCACTCTGGAACTGGCATTGATTGAACCATGCCTCCAGGTCGCCTGTGCTCGAACTTTACCTTCTGGCAAGTTAGGCATCTCACTACAAACTCAGTAACGTCACTCTTCATCCCAGTCCACCAGAAGTAACGCTTCATGTCTTTATACATTTTCGAAGCTCCCGGATGGATAGAAACAGAAGAACAGTGTGACTCTCGTAGAATGCGCTCCTTTAGCTCAGTGCTGCTGCGAGGAATGCATAATCGGCCCTTCAATCTGATCAGATCATCATCATGTAATTCGAAGTCGTATTTCTGGCTCTCGAATGTACCCTCTATCAGCTTCTGCCTGATCTCCATCATATATGAATCGCTCTGCTGAGCCTCTCGCACCTCATCAATCAAGCTGGAACTAGCAAATGGCATGAAGCGAGTGTGCTCGACGACTCAGAGCATCAGCTACAACATTGGCCTTCCCTTCTTTGTACTGGAGGTCAATGTCGTAGTCCTTAAGGAATTCTAACCATCTTCTCTGTCTCATATTCAGCTCCTTCTGAGTGAATATGTATTTCAAGCTTTTATGGTCGGTGTAGACTGTCAAACTAACTCCGTATAAGTAATGGCGCCATATCTTCAAGGCGAAGACTACAGCTCCAACTCAAGATCATGTGTAGGGTAGTTTCCTCATGTTTCTTCAGCTGGCGAGAGGCATAGGCAACTACCTTGCCATGCTGCATGAGTACACAACCCAATCCCCTACCAGATGCGTCACAATATACCTCAAATCCCTCTGTACCGTCTGGGATAGTCAGAATAGGTGCAGAAGTCAATGAGTCCTTCAAGCTCTGAAATGAACTCTCACAGTCATCTGTCCATACAAACGGTGCATCTTTCTTCATCAAACTGGTCATTGGCTTGCTGACTTTAGAAAAGTCCTTAACAAATCTCCTGTAATAACCTGCCAAGCCGAGAAAACTCCTGATGTCGGTAACTGACTTCGGTCTTGGCCAGGTGCGCACGGCGTCAATCTTTGCTGGATCCACTGAGATCCCAGCATCTGAGATGACATGACCTAGGAAAGAGACCTGGTCAAGCCAAAACTCGCACTTGGAGAACTTAGCATAAAGCTGGTTCTCCCTTAGTATCTCTAAAACTCGTCTCAAGTGACTTCATGTTCACTCTCGACCCTGAATATATGAGTATATCATCGATGAAGACCACAACTGACTTGTCCAACTGTTCCCTGAACAAACGGTTCATCAAATCCATAAATATCGCCGGTGCGTTCGACAAACCAAACGGCATCACTGTAAACTCGTAGTGGCCATACCTCGTCCGGAATGTCGTCTTCTTAATATCTTTCTCTCTAACATGAATCTGATGATACCCTGACCTGAGATCAATCTTGGAGAACACAGATGCCCCTTTCAATTGATCAAACAAATCATCTATGCGTGGTAGCGGATACTTGTTCTTTATTGTAACAGTATTCAACTCCCTGTAGTCGATGCAGAGGCGGAGACTGCCATCCTTCTTCTTCACGAAGAGTACTGGCGCTCCCCATGGTGATACACTAGGCCGCACAAACCCTTTGTCGAGCAGGTCTCTCAGCTGTTCTTTCAATTCATTCATCTCAGCTGGAGCCATGCGGTAAGGCGCCTTGGCTATCGGTCCGGTTCCTGGTAGCAGCTCGATGGTGAACTCTACCTCCCGTGGTGGTGGCATGCCGGGTAGTTCCCTTGGAAAGAGGTCGGGAAACTCCGACACCACTGGTACTTTGGGGTCAAACTCTGAATCTCTCTCTATATCCTGAACATAGCAGAGGTACACTTTTATTCTTTCTCAGCTCTCGATACATGGCCATAGCGGTGATGATCTTGGTTGAAGGCTCTCTAGGTCTCTGGCGGTATGATATAGTAACCCCAGATGGACTCCTGAGTAGCAGTCGGTGCTCGGCGCAGAGGATACGACCCTTGTGCCGCTCCAACCAGTTCATCCCACATATAACATCAAACCCTAAATCTCTGAACTCAATCAAGGTGATAGGAAAGTCTTCCCCTCTAATTCGGATAGTGGCTGCTCGGTAGTAGCGAGTGCATCGAACCTTCTCCTTAGACGGGAGCGTAACCGTAAAGTCTGGCAGCTCGTCAGCGTCTAGCCCCAACCTCCTTGCAAATGATGATGAGACGAAGGTATGCGAGGCCCCTGAGTCGAATAGTACTGATGCATCAACGCCATTGATCGGAAAGGTACCCGTGAGGATAGTGCCGCTCTCATCGGCCTGTGCCTCTGTGAGTAAGCTTAACGCACCTTCCGAACCGAATCCACAACCTATGTATTTCATAAGGATCATAAGTACTGATGGTATAATACAAGTCGAAAATGAGTAATCAACACTGATATTATTTAAACCATCCTTTTACATTATGAGTTTTTCTATTACAATACTTCAGTGTATTACATGGCTAGTACTTCCTAAAGGTTAGGTTCAAGCGTCCAGGTCTCATGTGTGTGGCATTGATTACTGTCGATGGTGCCGTATTCAACTTAATCTTCTTGATACCGTGATACAACATTCTCGATTTTCCACCCATGATTAGAATATCTCCTGACTTAAGTACCACTTTCTGGGCAAGGTCTACGCGCTTCTGCTCGCCATATAGGAATTCGGCGTCGTCTCCAATGGACCAAGACACTACGGGTATCCCTCGGTTAAGAGACTCCGTGTCTCGTCCTTATCTTGGTGTAGTCCAAGTCGTCCCTCCTTTTCGTAGAAGTTGATAATGCAGAGGTCTGCTTCAAGGTTCGGGATTGGATCGCTTCAAGTTGTTGAGCGATCCCTACGGCTTGTGTATTAACCGTATGATACTCCTCAGGTATCTCTGGTGGTGTTGTTCCATCCATTCTCTCGTTTTGGTAAGTGTTGGTGTAAGGGTTCCAGTTCTTACCCAAGCACATCATTCTTAGCTTCATTCTCGATCCTCCAGGGTATTCCGGTGTATAGAAACCTCCCGGTCCCACTCCTAGCTGGCTACATCTTGATGATGGCGATTTGTGCCTTTGGTGACAGGTATCCTTTTAATAAGATCATACCTGGCGGATGACCTGACACTGCTCCCTTGGGAATTCGTGAATCTTTAGGTCGATCTCTTCTAGGCTAGGTGTTGAAGGTATTGGATAACAAATGTTGAAGTTTCCTAAGGTGGTAATAATTTATCTTACATGAGTTCTAATTAACTAACTAGAAACTCGTTCAAAATATATAGTCACTGATTCATGCATGAAATGCGATAAGCATACAGTTTTCTCCTAATAGGTTGTAGTGGTACCTGGTCTCGAAGAGGGTTCAGCCTCGTCTTCCCGGTCCACCATATGTAGTGCAGGCGGCCCTGATCGCTGGACAACCCGGGGTCCCCTGTTAGCAGCTGGCTGTGTCGCCTTTGGACCGTCGGTTCCAGGATTCGGAGCGGCCACGCCCTTGCCCTTGGCCTTCCACCCAGGTCTATAGGCTTTACTCTCGGGTTTCTGAAACATTCGAAAGCTCGGTGTCCGAACACACCACAGAAATTGCACTCCACCTTTGCCTTCACAATCAACTCCAGGGTGGTCTTGGTTGCACCTGCGACAGTTGTAGCGGCGCTTATATCCCCCCGGTCCCCTTGCCGGTCTCAGTACCTGTTTGCTTTACAACATTAGTAATTGAATTTCAAGGTTGATATCTGACTGTTAACTCAATTTAAGGAGTTACTTGTTACCCTTTGGTGCAGGCGAGCGCTGAGGCTTCGCTGCTATGCCGTAGGTTTTTTTGTGGCTCTTCAGCAGCCTTAGGTTGGTTACCTTTGAAACCTTTCTGGGTGGGGGCTGGTACTTACCCTTCTTCTGTCCCCCTGCCCCTGATTGTCAGAACTATTACCAGCAACTTTCTCTTCAGTGCCTGATCTTCGTCCCTCAGCTGGACGGTGATTTCAACTTAGCAGCGGCATGATAGCACTCCTGCTCTTAAAAATATCAGTCTCACATTCATTCTAATATAACGTTCATTCAGTTCAACTAATCTCAACTTTCTTTACCTGCAAGGTAGTGTAGCTTGCCGGGCCCATGCCATAGCGTAGTCGGTGGCTCAGCCCGCCATAAAAGCGGTCGACCAGAATCTGGTCTGAATATCCCAATCCTGGTAGAAGACGGATAAGAGCGGTGAACTGAGAGTAGTAGTCGTCCACCGTCATCTTGTCAGTCTGCTTCAGCGTCCAACTCTAAACGCTTCTTAGTCTGGACATGGGTGGGGTAGTACTTGGCTCTCAGCAAGGCCGCGTACTGCTCCCAGCCGAAGTTAGGGTTGGCCACATGTTCGGCCCTAACTAGCTTCCACCAATCGCTCGCCGCATCCTTCAAGTAGAACGCAGCAAGTCGCACCTTGGCTTCTGTAGGTACATCAAGTGTCTCGAAGGCGGTCTCCAGCTCTGAGATGTACGCCTCAAGTTTGGGGGATCTGTCTCCCCTCTAAACGGTGGGGGTCGAAGGTCAGCGAGACTCTTCACCCAGTTTGGCTCCCGGGGCTGTGGTGGTGGAGCAGGCGGTCCCGCACCGGGCTGATAGCCCATGTGCCCCAGGGCGGCAGCAACGATCTCAGCTATCGTCTGTCCACCCGGGATCTAGCAGCCTCATCTCCTTCTTCGCCACGGCCTCGGCCTTCCTCCTCTTCTTCCTGACATCTGAATAAGTATAAATGCACAGTAAGCTCGTGATTACAAAGGCTTTGGTCTAAGCATTTATAATAGCCTCTAAACAGTAAGATATTCCACCCTTATTGGTGGTTATCTGACTCAGCTCACACTACTATCTCACACCCAAACCCATGATTATTACTCTAACTCGGTACCTACTCTAGTTCGGTAACTCTAGTCATCAGAGCGTAACTACGCTCTGATACCACTTTTTGTAACACCCCAACTGCTAAACCTGAACCATCACGTAACGAACCTGCAACAATATTACAACACAGCGGAAGAAAGTACTAAAAGTTGGTGTTACCGCCGTTAGTCACCCACGTGACTAACTAGGCCTATTCCAGTCTCAAGCTACGGTCTGATGGACCCGAGTGTACCGAACATAAGTGCGTACAAGTCTTAAAACAAATACAATACCGAGTCTGAAGTATCTCTCCTATTATTACAACTTACTACCACAGTTTATAAAGCGAGTGTACAGGCACACTCGTAATGTAAATTAAACCCACAGTGCTCTACCCACTCCTACTCTCAGGCTGGGTCCTTGTCTGGCACCTACCTGCAAAGTTTAAATCACAGGCCCCAAGGGGCTCAGCTGCTGGTACAGAAAACGTGCAGCCCACAAGCTATCAAGGCTACACACGACTACTTGTCGTATACATGCAGTTGATTATTCATAACAATAATAAGAAGTACAATAACAACAATACATTTATGTGAAACATTCACAGCTCAAATAAATCGAACGTCGTAATGGACGTCCATTAATGAGTAAGTTAGATTCCTAAATCCTGAGGCCTGAGAATTGTTTAGTTCTCGTGTTTGACCATTCCTTATAAGTGTCAACCATTCTCCTATTAGAATTGGTTGTTCTCTAACTGAATTGTTTATTTTGTCGGGTCAAAGTAACCCTAGCCAATGAGTTATTAGCTCCATTGGTTTAATAAACAATAATTCTTAAGTTATGAGGGGTGTAGGCTTGACCCTCCTGCGCCTCCTGAAGTTGCCTCCCATCTCGAACTGTTCACTCGAGATGGCCGGGTCAGTTTGTCGACCCGGAAGAAGAAGATGATCTGATACAGATGCCGACCTCCTAAACCTGAACATGCATGACCGGAGTCAGTCCCGGATTCCTCTCCTCACAAGTTCCAGTTAGCTGAAGTCTTTGACAATTGGTTAGTTAAACCTCTCTCGGTATTAACCAACTAACATAGGGTACTTATAACTTATACAATTGTTATTAAACAAAGTTAATGAACAAGCTCTGAATCAAGTAATGTTAGTGTACAATGGACACAATAACAATACAGTAAATCGGTTTCATGCTTAATCTTGTTTGGTCGTATCACAATAACACATAGCACACAAACCGAGGTAGACCTCGTTAGTAAACAAGCTACAAGAATCTCATACCTTAGCCTATCGACGCTTGTCCACTCCTGGATGACGTCTCGACTATTCTGGTCACCTACTCCGCTCCTATAGTTCATTAGGACGGCGTGGTTAAATAACTTAATTTTCGTATTTTTACTATTCACCATATTTTACTATTCACGTATTTTACTATTCACGTATACGTATTTTACTATTCACGTATACGTATTTACTATTCATTTATATGTATTTACTGTTCATTTATTCGTATTTACTGTTCATGTATACGTATTTACTATTCATTTATACGTATACTATTCACGTATACGAGTACTATTCATGTACACTAAAATTTTCGTATACCCGTATGATACTCCGTATTACGTATTTATTTATTTTCCCAATATAACTCGTATTTTTATTAAAAATAGCTTAAGTAATAATTCCTCCTATACTTATAAAATTACGGGTATACCCCTCGTATACCTTAACTTATATACGGGTCACCTTTAACCCTGTTTTAACTCTGTTTCTTTTACAACTTGTTTCTAAATTCTTTATTTAATTGTGTAACACCCCTACAACGCCCCTATCAACTACCGAAATCGCAGCGGAAATAACCAACCAAACAATAACTAAACGCTTTGGTGTTACAACGCCGTTAACCACCCACGTGGTTAACTAGGCAGAATAAATACAAGTGTATCGGTCTGATGATCAGACTCCCGAGCATAGAACCTAACATCCATATATAAACATAACCAACCATACCGAGTATTTAATTTACATCACACCTACCAACCTTACACATCCGCCACTGTTTAACAAACGGTACCCAAAATGTAATGCCTCGGGAGCACAGGCGCGTCCCGGGCTCAACAATCCAAAATAGTCAAAGTACATCAACGACCTAGGATCTAGAGCCACTCTGCTTCTTCGATCCTCATCCTGCAATAAAATATAGAGCCCCCGAGGGGGTCAGCAACCTTTGCTGGTATGGCTAACGCGCAGCCCATCGGCTACCGGGATACGCGCAACCATTTGTCATGATAACATGGCATTCATTTTAAAACATCCAACATATATATATATCATAGCATAGCAAGGGAATTTGCATAGCACATCACCAATACATAACACCATATAATCGGTTCTCACAAGGAACCTTCCACCATAGTTAGTATACACAGTGAGCCTAGAGATTATTGCCAATCCCATGTTAAGCTCGTTACCAACCTCGTTACCGTCCAGTTATATAGAACGGTTAACTTATACCCAAGGTGTGTCGGATATAGTAATCCCAAGCACACCGAAATAACATACGTATGCCCCTGTGGCCCGACGTGAGTCAGTAATTAGCTTTGGATAAGCTAAGGGAAGGTAGAAACCAAATTGGAATACCACCTATACATACACCAAGAGAGCCGAACCTGATATGATATCGAATCCCATCCATCACACGCGTGGCCTGAACAACCGGACTCCTCACTCCCCCGATTAGCACTTGTTAGTGATCACACAATATTTTGTTAAGTCACATACAAGCAAACATTTAGGTCTTGTTAGACAACCAAGGGAAAGGAGTCACAACCTTACAACATTAATGTATAACAACTGTAAACTCTTTTCATGCCTTAATCTTATAAGGTCGAAAACAGAAAAGCAAACAACATCCAAGCCGGAATAAACCGGTAGACAACAGACTGCAAGAAAACCATACCTTGGTCCTTGCCTCGTTTCGTTTCCACCTTGAGAGAATCCTAAACACATTAGTAACGTCGGTTAATTAACGCACTAGTCCATCATTAACTTGTTACTTCACAAATCTCTTTTATTTTGTTTTCACACTTGTTATAACTCTTCACCATTTTAATTACCATTATAACACTCCTAACATGCCTTATATAACCTTATAATATCATTACTAGCTTATTACCATTTTTAGAGAACATTTCTCATCTTAAAACAATAATTTTTGGTCCATACAGTGGCCCGTCCGAACTTGTGTCCGAACCTCCAAGTTCGGACGCAAGCCGTGACTTTAGACAGAAAACAGACACACGTCCAAACTTGTGTCCGGACTTCGGAAGTTCGGACGTGAGTCGAGAATCTCCTAACGCGCAAGTCCATGCGTCCGAACATGTGTCCGGACTTCCCAAGTTCGGACACAGGTTCGAGTATGCGAAAATCCTTACCCAACAGAGCCTGTCCGAACTTCCACATCCGGACGAAAGTTCAGACAAGGCATTATACTCAAATTTCTAAGCCTTTAAACACTTAACCAAATTTCCCCAAAGCCTCAAACACTTATAGTATCTTCTCCTTAAGTTTCTAAGTGGCATTCCTTGCCTATTCTAATCATTAAACCAAGATATTTCTTCCACACAACATCATTATTTAAACATCATTTCTTACAAACTAAAACTCCTTATGTCATCCTTGAAATCCCTTTTTCTAAGCTTACACTTTCTCCTTATTTTACCAAAGTTTGCCTAAGTCCCAATCTAAGTCCAAAATGACTTTGGTATAACTAAAACCTCAAGATCATGCCTAAGTCCTTATTACACACTAGAACACTTCCTAATTCATCAAAATTCCTTTAAAACATCTTGAACTCCTTATGCATTTCCTAAATTTCAACATAGGTTCTCCTAGCATTTTGTTACACCCAAGCACATTGTTTTCACCACTAATCACACATGAACACCTAAATCACCAAGAACACTCTCACCCACCAAACTTTACTCAAATCACACCACATTACAATATAAAGCATAACTTAAATTGCATGGCACTTAGGCCCTTAAAATGCATGGCTCTTAGGCCCTTAAGGTGCTTAAATCATAAACACTGAATTTCCAAATATATATGCCTTGGACCTGCAATTACATACAACAAGACATATGTTCTTTTACTAGTCTCCTTGAGGACATTACTAGGTCATTCACCATTTGCTCTTTAGGTAGTTTTAATAAGCATTTATAAGCTCATTTCTCCTAAGGCATTAAACCACATTAGGTTAGTAGATTTACCTCTTTTCCAAACAACTTCTTTCTTGTCTCCTTTAAAAATCGGTAAGGTATTTGATTCTTTGACAAGTTCTAAGCAATATACAAAACATTATAATGAGTATTCAAGCTATAATCATCTCATTGTAAACCCTATTACATACATGACAACATTAATGTAGTGTTTTACCTTGATCTTTGAAGAGAGTTTGAATATATTACAAGAGAGGACTCCACCTAGTCCATGAAGAGTTGAAATGAAGCTAGAACAAAGTCACACAAAGAGCTATATCAATGTGTATTTTCGGTCAAGGTAAAAACATGGAGGAAACATGATTTTTCTTTGAGATTCCTTACCTAGAAGCAAAGGAGATCAACAATATGTAAAAATACAAGCTCAAGCTCCTTCAATGGTGGAACTCCATGGCACCGAAATGGGGCTCTTGAAGTTTTGAGAAGATAGGAATGAAGCGCTTGGTGAGAGGAAGAGATTGGTGGTGTTTGTTTTTGATTTGGACAAGAGAGCTAGATTTTACAAGTGGTCAAAGCTAGAGTTCTAATGGTGGTAGTGGTATTACCGTGAGAGAACAGCAAGAAGGGAGGAAGATGGTGTTTGGAACCGTGGGAAATGAAGGAAGGAAATGAGAATGAAGATAGAATTTGCTTTTAAGGAGATATTTGTAGTAATAAAGTAAAACAAATAAAGTAAAAAGTAGTTTTAATTAGTTTTATTTACTTACTTATTATATTAACTAGAGAGTGGTGAGTCACCACACTTAAAAACCGGCCCCCTTTATTAGTATGAGGGTACTTTAGTCTTTGTTTGACAATTTAATTCTTAATACAACATATGTTATAAACTAGCTTATAAAAAGTACTATTCATCAAAACAAGGCACTTAGAAGTGAAATTTTTGATTTCCCCATTAATATAGCCACCCAAATGTGATACTATATAGTACACATATATTTTAAGTGTAATGATGGACATTTAGCCACTCAAAACTCATTTACAAGACAATTTTTCAAAAATGTGCTTTAAGGCTTCTTAAAGCACATTTTGTGTTTTAAACTTGTTTTCGAGCTTGGTTTCTTTGGTAATTGATTAAATATGTTCATTAGTATATAAATGAGGTCTTGGTAAGTTCATTAGGTCTTAACCAAGCTTATCCCAAGCTTAGAGCACATTTTAGCTCTTATTGACTTTAAAGCACATTTTGTATTTTCTTTCGTTTAAATTTTTTACTAATGTTTCTAAGACTCTTTTAGTCTTAATAAATCATGTTTTAATGTTTAACCAACATACCAAGGTTTGGGGTATTTCAATCTACCCCCCTTAAAAGAACTTTGTCCCCAAAGTTCACACTTCCCACATATCTTAATATTAGAACACGGGGAACATCTTATAACCCACACTTCCAAAACATCATTACCAACACAACCATCATACTTACACCACAACGGACTCGAGGTCCAAACCACCTAATACCTTTCAGACACAACGGTCTGTAACATAACATAGACATGTATACATATACATGCCGTACACAACCATAACCGAAACGGCTCTACCCCCCTTAAAAGGGGTACGCCCCGTACCCTATACATACAAACTCTAAGAAGCAAACAATGACGGGTGCTTCGCCTTCATCTTATCTTCCAGCTCCCAAGTGGCCTCCTCAAACGTCCTGGTTAGAGTAGGACCTTCACCAGTCTCACGGACTTATGGCGAGTGTCTCGAGTCTTAGTATCCAGAATCTGTACGGGAGTCTCCACTGATCGATCGCATGGTCGGCTCTAAGGTTAGCCTTTCCGGCTGAAGCACGTGAGACGGATGAGACATATACTTCTTCAACTGGGATACATGAAATACATGTACCTTGCCCAGCTCGGCGGGTAAATCAAGTCTATAAGCTACCGGGCCGATCCGCTCCGTCACAACATAAGGACCCACATATTTCGGGCTCAAACTTGCCCTTCTGGCCAAAACGAAATACTCCTTCATGGGGGATACCCTAAGAAATACCTGATCGCCTACGGCGAACTCCAGGTCGCGTCGGCGCACATCTGCGTACGACTTCTGTCTATCTTGAGCTGCTTTCATTAGCCGGATCTGGCGAACTTCTGCCTGAACTTGCTCAAGATACTCTGGTCCTATAATGACCGTCTCACTCGACTCATCCCAGCATAATGGCGTGCGGCATGGTCTACCGTACAATGCCTGGAAGGGAGACATCTTGATCGATGCATGATAACTGTTGTTGTAACTAAACTCTATCAGATGTAACTTATCAATCCAGCTGGTCTGAAAGTCAAGTGCACATGCACGTAGCATATCCTCAAGTGTCTGGATGGTGCGCTCACTCTGACCATCGGTCTGTGGGTGAAACGCTGTACTCAATTTTAGTTCAGTGCCCAATGCCTCTCGTGTAGACTTCCAATATCTGGTAAGAATCTGGTATCTCTGTCAGATACAATCGTTTTCGGTACACCATGCTGTCTTACTATCTCTCTGTCGAAGAGCTCTGCTAGCTTAGCCACTTTCCAGGTGTCCTTATCGGTATGAATCGAGCCACCTTGGTCAGTCGGTCTACCACAACCCAAATCATATTCAGACCTCCCCTTGTAGGCGGAAGCCCTACCACGAAGTCCATAGATATGTCATGGAACTTCCATACGGCAGGCATTGGCTGCACCATACCACCAGGCCGTCGGTGCTCAAACTTGACCTTCTGACAAGTGAGACACCTCAACACATAGTCATTCACATCCTTTTCATTCCAGTCCACCAAAAATATCTTTTCATACCTTTATACATCTTTGAAGCTCCGGGGTGAATCGAAGTAGTAGAACAATGGATTCACTCAATATGCGCTCCTTCTACTCAGCGCTAACTCCTGGGTATACACAGTCGACCATTAAGCCTAATCAGGTCATCATCGTGGAGTCTGAAGTCGTACTTCTGACCCTCGAATGTGCCATCAATAAGCTTTCTGCCTAATCTCCATCATGTACTGATCTGTCATCTGAGCACTCCGCACCTCTTCAACCAAGCCAGTATGAGAGACTAGCGAATGGAGAGAGTGTGCTCGGCGACTCAATGCGTCAGCTACCACATTTGTCTTACCTTCCTTGTACTGTAAATTGATGTCATAGTCATTCAGAAATTCAACCCACCTTCTTTGCCTCATGTTTAAACTCCTTCTGAGTGAACAAGTATTTCAAACTCTTATGGTCGGAATAGATTTCACGCACCCCATACAAATGATGTCGCCATCTTCAATGCGAAGACGATGGCACCCAATTCTAAGTCGTGGGTAGGGTAGTTTCCTCATGTTACTTCAGCTGTCGGGAGGCGTAAGCTACGACCTTCCCGTGTTGCATCAACACACAACCCATACCCTGCCGATGCGTCGCAATAGACCTCAAACCATCTGGACCGTCTGTGGTAATGTCAGAACCGGTGCAGATGTCAAAAGCATCCTTGAGACTCGCGAATGAAGAACTCTCACAGTCGACTGTCACTCGAATGGTGCATCCTTTTTCATCAAGGAAGTCATCGGCTTCGAGACACTGGAGAAGTCCTTCACAAACCTCTATAATAACCTGCCAGACCGAGGAAGCTCCTGATATCGGTAACTGTCTTCGGCCAGGCCAGGTGCGCACTGCATCTATCTTTGGCATCAACAGCGATCCCGCGCCTCAGAAATCACATGTCCAAGAAATGATACTTGGTTCAACCAAAATTCACACTTAGAAAATTTAGCATACAGCTGATTTTCCTCAACGTTGCAATACATCTCTCAGTGGCTTTCTGCTCACCTCTCGATTTCGAATATACAAGTATGTCATCGATGAAGACTACCACTGATTGTCCAACTGATCTTGGAACAAGCGGTTCATTAAGTCCATGAACTTTGCTGGTGCATTTGAAAAGCCAAACGGCATAACTGTGAACTCATAATGCCCATACCTAGTTCTGAATGCTGTCTTTTCGATATCGCTGTCACGGATGGCAATCTGGTGGTATCCGGAAAACGTAGGTCTATATGGAGAATACTGATGCTCCCCTCAGCTGATCAAATAGATCGTCGATGCGTGGTAAGGGTAACGGTCTTCACCGTAACAGCATTCAGCTCCGATAATCAATACACAGGCGGAGGCTACCGCCTTCTTCTTCACGAAGAGGACCGGCGCTCCCCATGTGAAACACTAGGGCGGACAAAGCCCTTGTCGGTAGGTCTCTCAGCTGCTCCTTGAGTCTGTCATCTCTGCTGTGGAGCCATACGATAAGGCGCTTTTGCAATGGGTCCGGTGCCCGGAACTAGATCAATCTCAAACTCAACCTCTCGTGCTGTGGGCATGCCCGGCAGTTCCTTAGGAAAGACATCAGGAAACTCCGACACTACCGGCACATCTGGGCTAAAGTCAGGTCTCTCTCTGTCCTGGACATAGCAGAGGTATACATCATTTCTCGTCGCAACTCACGATACATGGCCATGGCGGTGATGATCTGTGTCGAAGGCTCCCTGGGCCTCTGGCGGTATGATATAGTAACCCCAGATGGACTCCGAAGAAGCAGTCGATGCTCGGCAACATAGGATTCTACCCTTGTACCGCTCCAACCAGTTCATCCCGACAATCACATCAAAACCTAGTCCGTCGAACTCTATCAAGTAGATCGGAAACTCCTCATCCATGATTCGAACACAACAGCATCTCGGTAGTCGGGTACACCTGATCCGCTCTTTCGACGGGAGAGTGACCACGAAGTCTGGCATCTCTTCACCGTCTAACCCCAGCCTCTTCGCAAATGATAGCGAAATGAATGTGTGTGAGGCTCCAGAGTCGAACAAGATCGATGCATCCACGCCATTCACTGGAAAGGTACCGTGAGGATTGTGCCGCTCTTGCCGGCTTCTGCCTTATTGCAGACACTCAGTATACCTCCCGTTCCGAGTGCACAGCCTAATTCATTGGCAAACTAATAAGTATTGGGTAACAACACGGTTTATATGCTTCAAACAACTCCACTTTATTCATTAACACACTCTTTTTACAACATTCATTGGCTTATACTGTCGCCATGATTTACACTTACAACATCCTTAATACACATTGGTTATCACATCACATAATTATACAAGGCTTAAAACTGTCTGAAGGTCAAATTCAAACGTCCGGGTCTCATGTGTGTGGCATTGATCACTGCCGACGGTGCGGTATTCAGTTTGATCTTTCTGATGCCATGGTATAGCATTCTTGATTGCCCACCCATGATTAATACATCTCCCGATTTCAACAGTAGCTTCTTTGCGAGGTCAGCACGCTTCTGCTCGCCATACACAAACACTGCGGTATCACCAATGGACCAAGACACCACGGGTACTCCCTTACTTGAGACTCGGTGACTCGTCCTTATCTTGGTGCAACCCTAACCGTCCACCTTTCTGGTAGAAGTTCACAATGCATAAGTCTGCTTCCACGTTCGGAATCGGTTCCGATTCAAGTTGCTGAGCAGTTCCCACGGTGTGGTTAACAATCGCAAGGAACTCCTCAGGTATACCTGGTACAGTTGCTCCGTCTTCAGCTCGCACATCCTGATATGACTTGGTGTAGGGATTCCAGTCCTTACCCATGCACATCATCTTCAGCTTCATCTTCGAACCGCTCAGGTATTCGGGTGTGTAGAAACCTCCTGGTGCTGCTCCAAGTTCGTTGCAACGCCTGATGATGTGGATTTGTGCTTCCGGTGTCAGGTATCCATTTAAGAGTATCATACCTGGTTGGATAACCTGACATTGCTCCAGTGGGAATTCGTGATGCTGATGGTGGTCTCTTCAGGGTTTGGTGTGGGCGGAATTGGATAACAGATATTGAAGGTTCCTAGGTTTTCCACATTATCTAATTTAGGTATCTCTCACATCATCATTTATTTCATTACATAGGTGGTCGTACATTAGACACACTAATACAACACTCATGCATGAAATGCGGTAAGCAATCACTTTCTCATTTGACAGTTTAGGCGGTACCTGGTCTCGAAGAGGATCCTGGTGCCTCAGACCGGTCCACCACATTCAGGGCGGCCTTGCCGGACCCCGTACCCTTCCCCTTCTGGGATTCAGTGTACTTCTTGTCAGAAGACTGCTGGATAATCGCCTTCGGGCTTTCGGTGGTCGTGGTAGTATTACCCTTCCACTGCCCCTTTAGCTTATAGTTCCTGCTGTTGGGGTTCGTCCAACACTCAAATTCGTGGTGCCCCATCTTCTGGCAGTGACGACACCTCACATCATTCCCCTTGCAGTCTTTGCCGGGGTGGTCTCCATTGCACCACTTACAGTAAAAGTGGCGCTCCGGTCCAGAACCCGCGCTAGCTGCTACAACAACACACAATCAATACTCATTTTCCATCTTAACAACATACACCTCAACTAGATACACATGTTAAGTAATTACCCTTAGGCGGGTAGGAGCGTAGAGGCTTGCCGCATACGCATACGTGAGCTTCAGTGGCTCATCAGCTGTGGTGGTCTGGGCTTGGCCCTTGTCACCCTGGTACTGACCCTTCTGGGGCTGAGGGTAGGGTTTCTTTTCTTTCCTCCCCCATACCCTTGCTGACTCTGGCCCTCGTTGGTGGCCTTGCGCTTGTGCGCATTCTCCTCGTCCCTCAGACGGACGGTAATTTCAACCTTAGCAGCAGCATGATAGCACTCCTGAATTTTAGGATGTCAGTCATGCCCCGCAAAAACAACTTACCAACTCACATTAACATTCACATGGTATAAATTGATTCTCAACGTGGTACTCTAATTACCTGCAAGGTAGTGTACTCAGCTGGCCCCATCCCATAGCGGAGACGGTGGCTAAGTCCATTGTAGAACCGGTTCACCAACACTCGGTTCGAATACCCAAGGTCTGGTAACAGGTGGATAAGGCCGGTGAATGCGGTGTAGTAGTCATCAACCGACATCTTATCCCCCTGCCTCAGACTATCCAGCTCGAGGCGCTTGGCCTCCTGCACATGTACAGGGTAATACTTGGCTCGCAGTAGAGCCGTGTACTCCCTCCAACCAAACTCAGGATCAGCATCCTGTCCTCTTTCACCAACTTCCACCAACTTTGTGCCGTACCCTTCAAGTAGTAAGCGGCAAGACGGACCTTAGCTTCAGCAGGTACTGCCAAGGTCTCGTAGGCGGTCTCCAGTTCGGAGATGTACGCCTCCAGCTTTCGAGGATCAGTCTCCCCATTGAATGATGGCGGTCTCAGATCAGCCAACGCCTTGACCCAATTGGTCTCTCGTGGCGGTGGTGGTGGTGGCTGAACTACGGGCTGTTGCCCTTGCTGTATAGCAGCAACCAAATCGGGTACCAACTGGGCTACGGCGGCTAACTGCCTCAGCCATAGTCTGTGCCGTAGTATCATCGCCCTGGTCACCCATACCTCCAGTACCGCGCCCGCGGCCTCTACCTCGTGGTCTACCTGCCATCTGTATTCATATGAACATCTCATTAGCATTATGCTTGCACACTTATCGGTCCAATGGTTATAACATCTTCCCGACAACCAGGTAATTCCACACTTAGTTAGTGGTTAACCTTCCAAATCTGTTCACTTAGGTATCTGTAGTTAGGTTTCCTAACTCGGTATATCCCTAAGCTCGGTATTCTAGTCATCAGAGCGATACTTCGCTCTGATACCACTTTTTGTAACACCCCTACAACGCCCCTATCAACTACCGAAATCGCAGCGGAAATAACCAACCAAACAATAACTAAACGCTTTGGTGTTACAACGCCGTTAACCACCCACGTGGTTAACTAGGCAGAATAAATACAAGTGTATCGGTCTGATGATCAGACTCCCGAGCATAGAACCTAACATCCATATATAAACATAACCAACCATACCGAGTATTTAATTTACATCACACCTACCAACCGTAAACATCCACCACTGTTTAACAAACGGTACCAAAATGTAATGCCTCGGGAGCACAGGCGCATCCCGGGCTCAACAATCCAAAATAGCCAAAGTACATCAACGACCTAGGATCTAGAGCCACTCTGCTTCTTCGATCCTCATCCTGCAATAAAATATGGAGCCCCCGAGGGGGTCAGCAACCTTTGCTGGTATGGCTAACGCGCAGCCCATCGGCTACCGGGATACGCGCAACCAATTGTCATGATAACATGGCATTCATTTTAAAACATCCAAATATATATATATATAGCATAGCAAGGGAATTTGCATAGCACATCACCAATACATAACACCATATAATCGGTTCTCACAAGGAACCTTCCACCATAGTTAGTATACACAGTGAGCCTAGAGATTATTGTGTTATACCCAAAATTTTGACCCCCTGGTTAAGGTCTACGAGGTTGTGAGAGCCATCTCCACCAAACAGTAAGAGACTCCGGCCCGATCGGCGTGTTCCAGGGCCTGAGGAGCAGTTTCGTCATTGCCAGGGGCGTTTTCGTAATTTTAAGGCTTCTGAGTTCTCCAATAGGCTTTCTCTCTCCTCCAAAGGGTGCCAAATCAGCTCGAAATGCTTTGATATTTTAACCCATGATAGAGGATGACATTTTAAGCATAATGGCGTTGGAATTTTGATTTTTCGAATTTCCAATAATTTTCTAGTAATTTCTGACTGAATCTGACGAGAAATTCAATTTAAAAATGCTCCAGCATTTAAAAAATTCGTTTCCACCTCAGAAAATTCATAATATCCATTCTTGACATGTGGTTAAAATTTCATAGCAAAATTCTTTTGGGAAGTTACTTAGTTAAAATATCGAAAAATCTTACTTTTACTAGATTCTCTTTATCTTTAAGAAAGTCTATATAAGGGGATAGGTTTTTGGATAAAAGGAGAACCTCATATGCTCAAGAACCCTAGAGAGACAGAAAACACGGCCTCCTCTCTCTCTCTCACGTTTTCCAACACCCGGCCACCCAAATCGTACTGAAAATCCCCCGAAATCATCATCTAAACACGTTTTCCAATCCCCAAAGCACCAATAATCATCAAAACCCCACAAAAACACCACCAAAACGTGAAGAACAGCAAGAACAACCAACAACCAGAAGCTTGGTTCGAAGTCCTCTCGGGTCTGCAATCAACGGAGCACTCGACGAATCCCGGTGTGAAGAAACGTTGTGAATCCGAAGGTAAAACAGGTAGAAACTCAGTTTCCCTAATTCTCCACGGTATTATCTGTCTTGCCTCGAAATTTGAGCTCAAACTAACCTTCGTGGGCTTCTGTATTGCTGTTTGTTTAAGCCTCTGTCAGTTTCGTGCTTAATTCGAATCCAAATTGAAAACTTTCAATCACTAACGTCTTGTAAATCTTTCAGGCTACACACCCATAAAATTTGAGCTCAAAACACCCTCGGGAACCTTCTGAAAACCCCTGTCCGTGGGTGGTCCGTGACCTCGGACCTATGGTCCGGGACCTCGGACCTATGGTCCGGGACCTCAGACGCGTTGTCCGAGACCACGGACACCCACGGACGGCGGCGGGATTTTAAAAATTCAAAATTTAGGTTTTTCTAATGATGTCCGGGCCCACGGACAGCCTGTCCGTGGCCCCGGACTTTGCAAATTTTTGTTTTTCTTTAATTTCGCCTTTTCTGCGCATTTAGGTTAACAGGGGTCCGTGGTTTCGGACATTAGGTCCGTGGCTACGGACGGCAATGAAATTTGACCTAATTCTGCCTCCGAAACCCTAGTTTAGGTAACTTCACTTTTCACTTTGTTTTTCTGTCAAAAAATGCTAAAAACACAAAAAAACAGAAGGTTGCGCACTTAGGTTAAAACGACTCGTAATAAGCCGTAAATGAACCAAGTAGAGGAAAAACGACCTAGGAAGGGTAATGAAAGTAATTTGAACCCTAATTAAGTCGAATATCAAGCCCCCGAACCCGAACTCTCCTTTCCTAATTTGATCTAGGTTAAAATTAGGTGGCGACTCATAATAGGTTCCAGTGAGCTAGCTTAGGTTTTAATAATTATTGTTATATGACATAGTTATTAATCTTAGGTTATAAGGGACCTAAAACCCGATTAGATCCTAATCAGACTTAATCCACATAGGATAGGGTTTAAAATCGAGGCTCACAGACTGGCGACTCTGCTGGGGACAAAATTCTTAATTTTAACTTGTTTAATTTTAAGAAAGAGGGCTTAACTCGAAAATGTTTATTTATGGCTTTATTACTCTGTTTGTTTACTTCCATGCGCACTTCTATTTTCTGCACCCTTGCATCATATGAGAGCGAGGGTCCACGCAAACCAGTTCCACTCTGGGACCCGTTTGAGGGTCCCCTGTCAGGGACTCACACCTTTTAGGTGATGTGAATAAGTGGGGAAAAAGAGGAGGGTGTCGCCTAACCACACCCCCTTAATACCCGGGCTTTAGCCCCAAGCATTTTCCTGGCAGTACCCTTACCAAGCCCATTGTTTGGTCAGTCAAAGACCCGACCGTAGACGCACACCTTTAGGTGATGTGAAAAAGTGGGGTGGCCCAAAGAGAATAGCGCGCAAGCCCTATTCCTTTGTGGTAACCTGGGCCCGCGCCCCAAGCACCTCTCCGGATCGATCTATACCTGTTGGACTGAGTCATCTTGTGAGGACATTTGCATTACCACCTTACGTAAGACTTCTGTGCATATGTTCTTTTTCTCCTGGGCTTCAGGCCCAACGTCTGCATCGATAAAATCAACCTCTTTTAGCCCAAATAGAACATTTAAGGGGTTTTTCATGGTCCAAATACTTCGGTCACCCCAAAAACGGAAAAAATCCTCTAAAGTTGATTCTTGCCACAAGCCTGACCCTTGCAAAACCCACTCGTAGGACCAACGAATCTTGTAACCCAAAAGTGTGGTCCAGAGCGGACTCTCCCAAAATTTCGGAGTCCGGCATTCATTGCAGCGCACTGGCCTTCGGCCTGGGTTCCTAAGTTTAGTCCCGGTCTCACTCCCGCAATGCTGACTTATCTTTCTGCTTGAAACAGGCAGCACCCCTTACAGCTAGGATGTCGTCTGGAGTTAACGATCGAAGTGCCCTGCTCGCGGATTTGATTGGGAAACTAGCTGAGTTAGAATTTGTCCACAGAAGTGCTTTGGAGGAGTTAAGCTCAGGATTCGTGTCGGCTGCAAGGGAAGCGAGAGCCCTCATTCATGCTCTCGGGAAAATCATCCCATTAGATCTGGCCCCCAGTGAGGACGGGATCGAGCCACCGGAGGATCAGGGGCTGCAACAAGGGCAGGCCGCACAGATGCCCACTGTGGATCTACAGCAGCCACAGAGTCAGATTCTGAGAATACTTCTAGGACGGGGTTTAGTTCAACTTAGAGCCCCGCGGTTTCGTGGGCGGTGTCTGGGGGCATATCCTGAACGGTTCTGCCGTTTCCACCTACTCACAGGCCATTCCACTGATGATTGTCGTGGTCTGAGGTCAAAAATTTTGTTATTGGCCCAAGAAGGGAAAATCCGGACTGTAACCCCGGAACCGGAGCTTCCCCATAAAACTGAAAGGGAATTCACACCCATTGGTTGTCCCTTAAGCCAGGCCTTTGAGGAGCTGCAGGATGAAGGGCTAATACAAGCGCTCATTCCTCGCCATGGGGAGACGCGAAAGGGGAATAGGCTCAGTCAATTTTGCGGGTACCATCAGCTAGCAGGACATGATACCAATGATTGCAAAGCACTGAAACATCGGATCCAGGACCTCATCGATCAGGGGTATCAGCGTTTGGATGACCTCGAGACTCCGGAGTCCGAAGTTCAGTGCGCTGCTTTTACTGTCTTCTGGGATGACGAAAAGCCAGCACGAGGGGCAGGATGGAAGCCCACATCCACGGTCAGCTTTGTCCCAGCAAGTGCCCACATTACTCGGTCAGGCAAGCATTACGGGTCACCTGAAAAGTCGTCGGAAGGGGGAGAGCGAATGTCGTCTTCCCCAGTGGTTGAAGAAATTCCAGGTGAACGAGAACTGCTTCAGAAGCTGAAGGCAACAACTATCCCCATGGCCATCTGGTCTTTGCTTACGATCTCGCCGGAGCATCGACGGGCCATTGCCAAACATTTGGGTGGGCCAGAGGAGAGTTTAGCCCCGGAAAGAATGGTCGCGGCACTTTGGCAGAAGCAGGAAGAGGAGATCAGTTTTCACGATAACGAGATCTCCGAGCACTCGGGAAAAGCATTGTATATTACTGTTTGGTGCGGGGCCTTCAAGGTGCCAAAGGTCCTCATTGACACAGGAGCAGACGTTAGCATCTGCCCTCTGAAAGTGGCAGAGGGTATGGGTTATGACAAATTTGAGTCTTGCCAAATAGTGTTACGAGGGTATGATGATAACCCAAGGCATGTATTCGGCCTATTGGATCTTCCACTCAAGTTTGGGACGGTTGTTCATCCAGTAAAGTTCTTGGTTCTGCAAATTCCCCATTCTTTCAACCTGATTCTGGGACGGGATTTCCTTCAAGATTTGAAGGCCTTCCCTTCTACGGTGCATCAATGTTTGAAGTTCAAAGAGACGGAAAGGTTCATATCGTTAGGGGTGAACCACATCAGAAGAAGGAGTTGCCCGTTTGCATGGTTGAAGAGGAAGGCTCGTCCCATCTGAGCAGGTTCAGTGTTGTTCCAGAGCAGTCCGACCCAACTTCTCTTCAGAAGCTCAAGGTTGGGCCAGGGAAGGTTATCATGGAGAAGTATGGTTATCAAGAGGGTAAGGGCCTTGGCAAGGATCTCCAAGGAATCCCAGATCCTGGTCGAGACTTGGTGCGTTAGTGGACCCATCTTTCATTTCAGCAATTGAACTATCATCTTTATTCATGTCTCATGTTCCCCATGTTTACAGGGTACAGAAAAAGCAGCGGAGGAGAAAGCAATGCCCAATTGGATGTTCCTTGAAGAGTAGATCATGGTTTAGGGGGTGCTAGTTATTTACTTCCGCTTTGGGGACACTAGGGGCTTTTTATTATTACCCTTTTGTTGTTTGGCGTAGCGTTTGTTTTGTCTTTTCCTTTAGTTCTTTAGCTAGTTTAGTTGATTCTCCCTTTCAGATGGTACTCATTGTCGTTGTTACTTCTTTTGATTATCAATAAAAAATTCTTTTTTTGATTCGTGTTCTAATGAGTATACTTCCGTTCATATAAAAAAAACATAAATCACTTAACAATCGCCCCGTCACTACTCACCTCCATTGTTTACCACCACACATGCAGTCACCCTCCACAAATAACTTGGGCATTCTAAGGTCTGTCAAGAAAAACCCCGCAACAATACTGGGGGCAATCTGAGTTAAGGAACGATAATGTTTATTTCTTTGTTAAATACGCAAACAGGTCTATGAGTGAACGTTTCGCGAGAGTGCTTGAGTGGTAAAACCAAGAGCGAAAGAGCGTGTCACTTTTACACGGTCTCCAGAGAGGTCACATCAAAAGTGAGGCAAACGGCATGACCGAGCCGAAGGAGATAATTTGTAAATTTACGCTTAAACCTGTGAAAAGTAACAAAGAAAGGATACACAACTATTAGGGATGACGAAGCACCTAGGAAACAGCACCACACAGCCAAAAGCTTGTGAACCCTGACATTAAACCCTAGGCACCCCCGCTGAGCTTTTCATATATCACCTCTTTTACAACACTATAGGCTCCACAAACAAGCCCGCCAATGATGAATAACCGACCCGGTGACCAAAGGAAGCAAGGAGCCCGACTTTTGAACAACAACTTCACAAGTTCAAAGAAGCAAAGCCGCTACCAGCGTGACGAGGCGATCCGCAAATGGTCCCAGAGTGACACAGGATCCAAAATGAGCTAGCATCAAAACAGCTCTCAAAGCTCAAAACCGGGAAACACAAGAACCCCGAGAGGAAAGAAATCCAAAGAAAGGCAAACCTGAAAAGCCTTGAAGAAACCCAAAATTGGAAGAAGGAGAAAGGATGCAAGAAACAATTCAAAAATCCCGAGTCCCAAGCGAAGTCATCACGAAGTAGCCAAACGACTTCAGGACAAGAGAAGCAAGTCCGAGAGAAGGTGCAAGTTGCATTTGGTCACCCTTATAGCTCCACATATCCTAACATTCCTCCATTGTCCTGTTGTCATTCATCACACCCCATAGCCACGTTAAAAGCTCAAAAGACTTCCGACCTAGTGGTTGTGTATCCAATCACGTGAAAGTAACAGGTTGAACGCGTAAATCGAACAAATGTCAAATTCAATGGTTGAGATGTCTTGACCCAAAAGGAGAGCATGAGCGCAAGCATCAAATACTTTGAGTGTAGATAGAAAGCACCACATCAAGATAAACCCTGACCTTGCGAGAGTGAGACTTGTTTTGTGTGGTTAATCAAAGAAAATACTGGGGGCAATCGATCGTTCCGATCGATTGCCATAAAATCCTAAAAAACTCAGATTGCCTTAAGGAAAAATACTGGGGGCAATTGTTGGTCCCAACAATTGCAACGACGACACCGATTGAGTCCCAAAAATCCAAAATCCAAAGGATCAAACCCTCCTCATATCACACAGGCCCGTCCTAAGCCCTACCTCACATCAAATTCCCTCAGGCCCGTCCTAAGCCTACCTTCACACTTAGACATCTGCAGGCCCGCCTAAGCCCTACCTCCACATCAAATTCCCTCAGGGCCCGTCCTAAGCCCTACCTTCACACTAGACATCTGCAGGCCGTCCTAAGCCCTACCTTCAACTCAACCACCCGCAGGCCCGTCTTGAGCCCCACCATTTCTGGGTTTGACATAAACCCTGATCCTTTACATCCGTTTAGACCCATCATACATCTTACTCACTTTCACTTAGATTCATCTTTAGGCTCGTCATAAGACCTAGATCCATCCCTTAGGCTCGTCATAAGACCTAGATCTAATCTTAGGCTCGTCATAAGACCTGTGCATTCCCTAGGCTCGTCATAAGACCTAGCTGCATTCCTTAGGCTCGTCATAAGACCTAGTTGCATTCCCTTAGGCTCGTCATAAGACCTAGAACCACTTTAGGCTCGTCATAAGACCTAGATCCAACCTTTAGGCTCGTCATAAGACCTAGAACCTCCTTTAGGCTCGTCATAAGACCTAGTTGCATTCCCTTAGGCTCGAAAGTAAGACCTAGCATTACCTTTTAGCTTACCCACTCTCATTAAACACATTGCATTCATCTCATCATATGGGCTCGTCATAAGACCTAGCTGCATTACCCAGGCACGTCACAAGACCTGGCGACAGAAAGTTGGCGAGGGTGATGGCAATAAATCTCCTTTGCGATGTCAACTTATTTTTGGGATCAACGAATGGTGGGCAAGGCAATAAGTCCCCAGGGTTTTTACAGGAGTTATCCCTGCACACCGGCTTGGGGGGCGATGGCAATAAGTCACATTGGGTCCAGCCAGGAGCATCGGCACGGGTTTCGGTCCCCCAGAAGCATCCGAGCATCATCAGCATCATCAGATATCCAGCGAATCATCAGCATCATCAGCATCATCAATCACATCATCAGCATCATCAACACCATCGGCATTATCATCAATCAGCATCATTTGCATCATTAGCATTTCAGCATTCTTGCATTTGCATCCAGCTTTCACATTCTAGGTAGTCAACGCCTTAGAATAGCTTGACATCATTTTCATCACATTCTAGGTAGTCAACGCCTTAGAATAGCTTGACATCATTTTCATCACTTTAGGTAGTCAGCGCCTTAGAATAGCTTGACATCATTTTCATCATTTTAGGTAGTCAACGCCTTAGAATGGCTTGACATCGTATCATCCTTATAGGTAGTCGGCACCTTAGAATAGTCTGACATTACTTCACTATTACCTTTAGGTGTAAGCGCCTTAGAATAGCTCGACAATGCTTTGTAGCTTAGGTAGTCAGCGCCTCCGAATTGCTGGGCATCGTTAACCCGGTTTCACACAACGTGGAGGATTCTGTGGAGTCCAAAATTTTGGGGCACCACTCAAGCATCAACCAGACTTTTCACATTCGTTACAAAGTCCAGTTGACGGGGGGCAATCTGTTATACCCAAAATTTTGAACCCCTGGTTAAGGTCTACGAGGTTGTGAGAGCCATCTCCACCAAACAGTAAGAGACTCCGGTCCCCGATCGCGTGTTCCAGGGCCTGAGAGGAGCAGTTTCGTCATTGCCAGGGGCGTTTTCGTAATTTTTAAGCTTCTGAGTCTCCAATAGGCTTTCTCTCTCCTCCAAAGGGTGCCCAAATCAGCTCGAAATGCTTTGATATTTAACCCATGATAGAGGATGACATTTTAAGCATAATGGCGTTGGAATTTTGATTTTTCGAATTTCCAATAATTTTCTAGTAATTTCTGACTGAATCTGACGAGAAATTCAATTTAAAAATGCTCCAGCATTTAAAAAATTCGTTTCCACTCAGAAAATTCATAATATCCATTCTTGACATGTGGTTAAAATTTCATAGCAAAATTCTTTTGGAAGTTACTTAGTTAAAAATATCGAAAATCTTACTTTTACTAGATTCTCTTATCTTTAAGAAAGTCTATATAAGGGAATAGGTTTTTGGATAAAAGAAGAACTCATATGCTCAAGAACCCTAGAGAGACAGAAAACACGGCCTCTCTCTCTCTCTTCACGTTTTCCAACACCCGGCCACCCAAATCGTACTGAAAATCCCCGAAATCATCATCTAAACGCGTTTTCCAATCCCCAAAGCACCAATAATCATCAAAACCCACAAAAACACCACCAAAACGTGAAGACAGCAAGAACAACCAACAACCAGAAGCTTGGTTCGAAGTCCTCTCGGGTCTGCATCAAACGGGCACTCGAGATCCCGGTGTGAAGAAAACGTTGTGAATCCGAAGGTAAACAGGTAGAAACTCAGTTCCCTAATTCTCCACGGTATTATCTGTCTTGCCTCGAAATTTGAGCTCAAACTAACCTTCGTGGGCTCTGTATTGCTGTTTGTTTAAGCCTCTGTCAGTTTCGTGCTAATTCGAATCCCAAATTGAAAACTTTCAATCACTAACGTCTTGTAAATCTTTCAGGCTACACACCCATAAATTTGAGCTCAAAACCCCTCGGGAACCTTCTGAAAACCCCTGTCCGGGGTGGTCCGTGACCTCGGACCTATGGTCCGGGACCTCGGACGCGTTGTCCGAGACCACGGACACCCACGGACGGCGGCGGGATTTTAAAAATTCAAAATTTAGGTTTTCTAATGATGTCCGGGCCCACGGACAGCCTGTCCGTGGCCCCGGACTTTGCAAATTTTTGTTTTCTTTAATTTCGCCTTTTCTGCGCATTTAGGTTAACAGGGGTCCGTGGTTTCGGACATTAGGTCCGTGGCTACGGACGGCAATGAAATTTGACCTAATTCTGCCTCCGAAACCCTAGTTTAGGTAACTTCACTTTTCACTTTGTTTTTCTGTCAAAAATGCTAAAAACACAAAAAAACAGAAGGTTGCGCACTTAGGTTAAAACGACTCGTAATAAGCCGTAAATGAACCAAGTAGAGGAAAAAACGACCTAGGAAGGGTAATGAAAGTAATTTGAACCCTAATTAAGTCGAATATCAAGCCCCCGAACCCGAACTCTCCTTTCCTAATTTGATCTAGGTTAAAATTAGGTGGCGACTCATAATAGGTTCCAGTGAGCTAGCTTAGGTTTTAATAATTATTGTTATATGACATAGTTATTAATCTTAGGTTATAAGTGGACCTAAAACCCGATTAGATCCTAATCAGACTTAATCCACATAGGATAGGGTTTAAAATCGAGGCTCACATATTGCCAATCCCATGTTAAGCTCGTTACCAACCTCGTTACCGTCCAGTTATATAGAACGGTTAACTTATACCCAAGGTGTGTCGGATATAGTAATCCCAAGCATACCGAAATAACATACGTATGCCCCTGTGGCCCGACGTGAGTCAGTAATTAGCTTTGGATAAGCTAAGGGAAGGTAGAAACCAAATTGGAATACCACCTATACATACACCAAGAGAGCCGAACCTGATATGATATCGACTCCCATCCATCACACGCGTGGCCGGAACAACCGGACTCCTCACTCCCCCGATTAGCACTTGTTAGTGATCACACAATATTTTGTTAAGTCACATACAAGCAAACATTTAGGTCTTGTTAGACAACCAAGGGAAAGGAGTCACAACCTTACAACATCTTAATGTATAACAACTGTAAACTCTTTTCATGCCTTAATCTTATAAGGTCGTAACACACAGAAAAGCAAACAACATCCAAGCCGGTGTAAACTGGTAGACAACAGACTGCAAGAAAACCATACCTTGGTCCTTGCCTCGTTTCGTTTCCACCTTGAGAGAATCCTAAACACATTAGTAACGTCGGTTAATTAACGCACTAGTCCATCATTAACTTGTTACTTCACAAATCTCTTTTATTTTGTTTTCACACTTGTTATAACTCTTCACCATTTTAATTACCATTATAACACTCCTAACATGCCTTATATAACCTTATAATATCATTACTAGCTTATTACCATTTTTAGAGAACATTTCTCATCTTAAAACAATAATTTTTGGTCCATACAGTGGCCCGTCCGAACTTGTGTCCGAACCTCCAAGTTCGGACGCAAGCCGTGACTTTAGACAGAAAACAGACACACGTCCGAACTTGTGTCCGGACTTCGGAAGTTCGGACGTGAGTCGAGAATCTCCTAACGCGCAAGTCCATGCGTCCGAACATGTGTCCGGACTTCCCAAGTTCGGACACAGGTTCGAGTATGCAAAAATCCTTACCCAACAGAGCCTGTCCGAACTTCCACATCCGGACGAAAGTTCGGACAAGGCATTATACTCAAATTTCTAAGCCTTTAAACACTTAACCAAATTTCCCCAAAGCCTCAAACACTTATAGTATCTTCTCCTTAAGTTTCTAAGTGGTATTCCTTGCCTATTCTAATCATTAAACCAAGATATTTCTTCCACACAACATCATTATTTAAACATCATTTCTTACAAACTAAAACTCCTTATGTCATCCTTGAAATCCCTTTTTCTAAGCTTACACTTTCTCCTTATTTTACCAAAGTTTGCCTAAGTCCCAATCTAAGTCCAAAATGACTTTGGTATAACTAAAACCTCAAGATCATGCCTAAGTCCTTATTACACACTAGAACACTTCCTAATTCATCAAAATTCCTTTAAAACATCTTGAACTCCTTATGCATTTCCTAAATTTCGACATAGGTTCTCCTAGCATTTTGTTACACCCAAGCACATTGTTTTCACCACTAATCACACATGAACACCTAAATCACCAAGAACACTCTCACCCACCAAACTTTACTCAAATCACACCACATTACAATATAAAGCATAACTTAAATTGCATGGCACTTAGGCCCTTAAAATGCATGGCTCTTAGGCCCTTAAGGTGCTTAAATCATAAACACTGAATTTCCACAATATATATGCCTTGGACCTGCAATTACATACAACAAGACATATGTTCTTTTACTAGTCTCCTTGAGGACATTACTAGGTCATTCACCATTTGCTCTTTAGGTAGTTTTAATAAGCATTTATAAGCTCATTTCTCCTAAGGCATTAAACCACATTAGGTTAGTAGATTTACCTCTTTTCCAAACAACTTCTTTCTTGTCTCCTTTAAAAATCGGTAAGGTATTTGATTCTTTGACAAGTTCTAAGCAATATACAAACATTATAATGAGTATTCAAGCTATAAGCTTCATCTCATTGTAAACCCTAATTTTACATTGTTTCAACAACATTAATGTAGTTGTTTTACCTTGATCTTTGAAGAGAGTTTGAATATATTACAAGAGAGGACTCCACCTAGTCCATGAAGAGTTGAAATGAAGCTAGAACAAAGTCACACAAAGAGCTATATCAATGTGTATTTTCGGTCAAGGTAAAAACATGGAGGAAACATGATTTTTCTTTGAGATTCCTTACCTAGAAGCAAAGGAGATCAACAATATGTAAAAATACAAGCTCAATCTCCTTCAATGGTGGAACTCCATGGCACCGAAATGGGGCTCTTGAAGTTTTGAGAAGATAGGAATGAAGAGCTTGGTGAGAGGAAGAGATTGGTGGTGTTTGTTTTTTGATTTGGACAAGAGAGCTAGATTTTACAAGTGGTCAAAGCTAGAGTTCTAATGGTGGTAGTGGTATTACCGTGAGAGAACAGCAAGAAGGGAGGAAGATGGTGTTTGGAACCGTGGGAAATGAAGGAAGGAAATGAGAATGAAGATAGAATTTGCTTTTAAGGAGATATTTGTAGTAATAAAGTAAAAAGTAGTTTTAATTAGTTTTATTTACTTACTTATTATATTAACTAGAGAGTGGTGAGTCACCACACTTAGAAAACCGGCCCCCTTTATTAGTATGAGGGTACTTTAGTCTTTGTTTGACAATTTAATTACTTAATACAACATATGTTATAAACTAGCTTATAAAAAGTACTATTCATCAAAACAAGGCACTTAGAAGTGAAATTTTTGATTTCCCATTAATATAGCCACCCAAATGTGATACTATATAGTACACATATATATTTAAGAGTAATGATGGACATTTAGCCACTCAAAACTCATTTACAAGACAATTTTTCAAAAATGTGCTTTAAGGCTTCTTAAAGCACATTTTGTGTTTTAACTTGTTTTCGAGCTTGGTTTTCTTTGGTAATTGATTAAATATGTTCATTAGTATATAAATGAGGTCTTGGTAAGTTCATTAGGTCTTAACCAAGCTTATCCCAAGCTTAGAGCACATTTTAGCTCTTATTGACTTTAAAGCACATTTTGTGTTTTCTTTCGTTTAAATTTGTTTACTAATGTTTCTAAGACTCTTTTTAGTCTTAATAAATCATGTTTTAATGTTTAACCAACATACCAAGGTTTGGGGTATTTCAAATTGCCTTAACCTTCTAAACACATAAAAATGTGTTATTTACATTACTTACTCATAGTTTCATCTTAATCTCTATTTTTCTTATAATGAGTTCTAAACTTGTTATTTTTATTTCTAGTCTCTTCCAAAGTCTTATTTAATTAATTTCTTTTATTATTTTGGTCAATTACCAAAATATACCTAGGTTTGACCAGTCTATTACGGTCAAACCCTCAACTTTCCAGAAATTACCAATTTACCCCTAAAGTTAATTTAACTTAACTTTTTATTCCTTTATCCTTTTAATATCTAATCTTTTGCTACAAATTTTATTCTAACTCCCCAAAATATTTTACAAACTTTCATTGACCAAGTTTGACCACATTTGACCAAGTTTGACCAGGAAAATTACCATTTTACCCTTGTGGTCTTTTCTTTTATCCTAACTCATTTATTAACCAAATTAACTCCAATTAATTTCTAATTTTCGTAACTAATTTTCCTACAGATTTTTGAACACCAAAAATCATTTTAAACATCTCTAAATCACCAGATTTAATTATCTAATGTTGTATATATATACTATCTTTTATTAACTTTAAATATACCAAAAACCTTATAAATTCTTATAATACTTATAAACTCTTTATAAATTGTAAACTTAATTCTACAATTATTTTCCCATCATCTAAACTTCATAAATTTCATAATAATTCCTATATGTTTTCGGCAATTACTATATATTACCAAAACTTCACCAATTTTACATATTACACTTAATTATACTAATCCCTTTAATTTAACTTAGTTATATAATTTTTCTAACTCACCTAAGGTCTTTTAATTTTCGGCCATACTCCAAATAATAGTATATGAACTTTTCTTATATATTATGATAGCTTATATTAAAGCTTATATCATAAGGATTATAGATCTAATTTTAGATTTACAAAATATTAACATTTTAGGTTCTAAAAATTAAATCTAACACCTACTAAATTCGGTAATAATAAACAAGGTATATGATAGGTTAGATCATATATAGATCAACATTTAGAACCATGAAATAGGTAGTTTAGAGTTTACCTTGTAAATTAACCTTTTAGCTTAATAATTAAGCTTGAATTCCTTAGAAATTTGGCCAGCAATTTGCTAAAGGAATTATCCCCAAAATTACACAATAAGATGAAGAGTAAGATGGGTTAGTACCCCATGCCAATCGGCTGTGAAGAAAATCAAAGAATGAGAAGTTTTCAAGAAGGCAATGTTTTACCTCAAGAATCAAAGACACTTCTTAGTGGTTTTTCCTGCGAATCTTGGGGCTCATGAGCTATGGTTGTAAATCTATTGAAGAGAGGATTCCAATGAGCTATCAAGCTTGTGATTTGGAGCTAGGACGAGAAAGTTATGGTTCTTACAAGGAAGGGTGTTCTTTAAGGTTCAAAACCGTGAATTTTTGTTTTGTTTGGTGTTCTTCCTTCAAAGAGAGGATGATTTCTGAATTTTGAAGCTCTCATTTGATAGGTAAGAGTCTGGGTAATCATTCACTAAGGGGACAACATAATAATGCAAGGCAAGGAAGTCTTGGTTAGGTGTAATAGTATAAAGTAAAGGCAAATAATGCCTTGTGAGTCACCCCCCAAATTGGCAGCCCCTAGTCCCATTTGATCTCATTTTTTTTGTTTTGTTCTTATATTATGTAATATTTGATGGATTAAATTCGTTCACAATGACTTGTACCATGTTATAGGTACGTTACAAGGCCAAAAATGCCTTAAAACACATTTTATGTGCTTCCCGGTTCACATTGATTTTGCAATTTGTTTTGGCTAGTTTAAATGTGTTCTTAGTACATTTACAACCTTTAGAAACTTTGTTCGTGAAATATCATGTTGCTAATTCCAACTTAAACCAAGTTGTTTAGTGGTTTCTCCTCGACTTTCGTCAGTTTAGTACCGGTTTTTGTGTGGACTTGTATACTTAATTTGTGTGTATACGCTATGGCTCCTATGACCATTTTATTGTTGTTACCTTACTTCTTAATGTTATTTAGGCTCATTAGCCTATTAATTCCCTGTATAAATTCTTAAGGCACATTTCTCCTTAAAGCACATTTTCGTGCTCTAAGGTGCATTTTCGGTTTAAACGCTTAAGGTATGTTTTTGTGTGCATTGCTGTTTAAACTCTTTTCTAATGTTTCTAAGGCACATTATAGCCTTAATATATTATAATTAGATAGTTCATCAATACACTAAGGTTTGGGGTATTTCACCTACCCCCCTTAAAAGAGACTTCGTCCCGAAGTCTTACTTCCTTAACTGTTGTTCTCTATTCTCGTTTACCCTTCGGGTCAAGTCCCGTATATCATAATTCTCACTACCCAGGTGTCCTTATAAGCACCATGCCACATTAGTGGCTTCTCACAAGTTCTCATAATAGTTCAGGGTACTAGCAATGTATAATTTACAAGCTGAGGTGTAAACCAACAGTACTCAACATTCATCCATAACAGAGTGTACATACACGTACATAGCAATCTCATACACACAGACCTACCAACCAACGTGTGGTTATAGGAATACATACAGTGAAAGGATCAAGTCCCGAATTCGTTCTCCCTAACCAAGGGATCATGTCCCGCAAATTCCACAACTCTATTTTCACCATTTGTGCTTACAAGCACCACGCCACCTCTGTGGCTTGACCAAGTTCTCAATAAAGTTGCAACGTACCAGTAATATTCCTATACTGTTCTCATAAGTAGTCATATGACCAAGTCATTCATTCACAACTACCATGCATTCAAACCAATCCACACACAGTTCACACACATAGCACCATAAAACGAGAAATAGTACAGTAGAAACGCAATGCGCCTACCCCCCTTAAAAATGGATTACGCCCACGTAATCCCTTTTCATTCATCCTTGAACCTTGGTTCAAGATGTTTACTTCTCATGGGGCATTCTAGTTTCTATGCTATTCGCTCACCTTATGATCCTATCAAATTCCTTGACCATGTTAAAGGGTAGTTTCTGTCTCAACCATTTTTTTATCGGTTTCCATACCGATCTATAACGGATTCGGATTTAGCCTCTCTAGGGTTAAGGTATTGGCCGATAGGTCACTTGTTATTCATCTGGGAAATGTGAGATACGGTCCACCAGCTTCTGCTGTGCGACTCTGATTTCCTTTAGGTTTAGTTTTCCCTCATTATGTCTTCCAAGGTGGTGCATGGCTTAATTGTATCTTTATCATTTAGGAATAAAGGCCTCTTGACTGTCGTGAGGCATTTGAATTTACGCACGATTTTGGTGGCTTGTGATCTGTCTATCCATTTTCTTTGGTGGTCGGATATTCATTCTTTTAGTGCGCTTTTAAGCGTCTAAGTTATTCTTCCTAGCTGCCCTTTAGGTTCATATTCATATATGCTTGTAGTAATGGTTTAGTGTCTGGTGTTTTTCAATGTTACGAGTGTGTCATTGTTACGACAACATGTTTGGTTGATATTACCGATCATAATTATATGTAGTTAGCTAGTTTATTCTCCTAGCATTGTTACCTATTTTCTCCCTTGATGCGTACAGCCAAATTAGGCTTTTCTTCGTCTTTAAGTAACCTTTATTTTCCAGCCCAATTATGGCCTCGACACTGTTGGTTTACCTCCTTTAGTTTAAGTCTAATGGTTGCCCCATTTTATATGTTAGAAGTCTCTATGATTGTAAATTGTTTAACATAGGATATTTAGTTTCCTTATCATCATCATTGTTCTTATGATTGTATCAAGCAGCAGCTTGTCGATTAGCTCTGCTTAGTCGCAAGGTCCAGTGTCTTGCATTTGGTTTCTGTAGTACATGTTTTCATGTATTATGTATTTGGTTGTTAGTAACATCACACCATTCTTCCTACAATTTCAAGTCTTTACATCTTTGTATTTGCTTACTTTCTAGGTTTCGAACCATGTATCCATGTATTTTATGTGATTTTATTATCTAGTAGCAACAACGCTTTCTCCGCACTTTACCAGACCAAATTCATACAATTTGACACCTATTTGTAGTTATGTGTCCACTTGTAGGGGGTTTCGGGAACCATCCAACACTGACGTGATCAGCGTAAGTGTTGGGCTACCACTGCACCCCAATTTGTGCTCAGTGTCACTTGACCTGGCCTGGGTCAGGTTCAACCTTGCACGTCCGGTTTAAACTACCATTCAATTAGTCAAATTCGAACTCTTATACCACTTGTCTCTAGTCATCTAGTAACCAATTCATGGGTTAGTATTAACATCTAAACCTTTATATTAATTCTTCGAATTCTCCAACTATATATATACACCTAGATGTGTACTCATATATATTCGTTCATTCTTGTACTCACAATATATACACTTATGTGCCATAAATTCCAAGGTCATACTTGTACTTTAATACCCTTTTGACCTATATATATATATCCCCATATGATTATTTTCATAGATTTAACGGTATATTGGTACATACAGTTATATTTCCCTGATATCGTAAGTTCTCTTCATCCCAATCTTCGTACCATAGGTATATACGTGTTCATGTTCATTTTCTTTATACATGTGGTCTCATAAATTCTAGTGTTAGTCAATAGGGTATACAATGGTATACTTCCAAATTCTCATGTTACTACTATTATCCTCAACACTTACGAGTTGATATTTACAACATGATTCTTTATTTATTTTAACCCATTAATTAATCCTTCTATTAGTTCTTTAATCTCATTTATAATTTTTAAAATTCAATACCCAATTACACTTAAGTATTTGATTTGTCAAACCCAACTTATTTAGTTCGGTTTCCATCTCAACCCCTTTTGGGTCTTGTAACCCTTCGGTTACTTCCTCATTGTTATTTTTTGTGTGCTCCTCTTACTTGAAGTAGTCTAGCCTTTTTACTTTTCTTGATCCATCAATCTAGTGGTAAGCATTCGGTAATTATCACCCCTGAGGTTCCAATATTTATTTTCGTTCGTTTAGTTGTATTGTTAACTCGAGTTAGGTATGGTTGACTTATTATTCATGTACTTCTTTAATTGAACCCTATTTACTCCTTGGGTTTTATTGGTATCTTGTCTTTTCTGGTATGTATGTATGTACATTGGTACCTATGATTTGGTAAATCCTGTTTAGTGTTCCTTAATATGTAGTATGTTTGGAAGGATATTTCGCACTAGTCGCATTATATATGGCCCTTTAGATATTTACATGGGAGGCCAAATTTGTGTGGCGACGTTTGTGATTTCAATAATACCGTGCGCTGGTAAACTGATTTTAGAATATACGAAATATATATCTTATGTTTGGAAACCCTGTTTGCAGGTTTGTGTCTGGATGTATCTCCGTTAAACTTTGGTATGAACTTACGAAGTTTAGATATTTGTTGGTTGTTACGTAACCATGGAGTTCCAAATTTGACTGTATTCGGTCATGGTTACTATTCATTTGCTGCAGTTGAGCGGGATTATTAATTAGAGGTTATGATAACACTTAGACCTACTACTGTTGAAAGGTCTTGTACTGGGTTGTAGTTATATTCACAACGAACTAGATTTGAGTCTTACGGCACAGGTCTTATGTATGACTTGAACGTTTAGTTTTCTTTTTTTTTCAGATTAATTATTGGAGGTAGAGTTTTAATTTCATGTTCTCACTGTATTCGTTAGTGAGACTCCATACCATTTCCTTCATAACCCTATGATAAACACATGATCCAAAGGTTTCATCTTTCATAAATTTGAATTCTACAGTTACCCGTGGCATTGCTTGCGGGTGGTTTAACAGTTCCTCTTTCGGAATTTGTTCCTCCATGATTGAAACTTAGTTCTCTATTGTACCCAACTCCTTTTATTTGGTTTCCTAGATCAAGATACTCGATAGATGTTTTAACATAGTGGCGAATTCACTGCCATTTTTCCTATCTGTTTGATTTATGTTGGGTGGGTAATCAGTGCCTCATGGTAGTGGCTATTTACAAGGTTCGAGAGTTCTTTTTATGATCCCTATGCCAATGTTTTTTTCTCAGGGAACTGCAATTATTGTCTAAGAAAATTTGTTATGTCAGGGAATGAAGAGAAACATGAGAGTTGAGAAAAAGATAAGATGTATTTACCCTACGTGGGACGATTGCGGGGTTCTTAAGGAATAAAACAGTTCGAATAAGAAGAGCGAAGGAGACATTGGTATGTATGTTCCTCGTTCGCCGGTGGTAGAAGAAGAGAATGACCAGTTGTGGTTACCAGTTTCAACTGTCTGAGATTGAGAGACTTAGAAGAATAATTGAATAAAAGAAGAGGAAAGGAGGTGGTGGCGATGCATACCGATCGTCAGTTGAGGCGTTGTGTCTCTCAGGTACTACAGAGAATGAAGAGGAACGTGAGAGGAGCAAGGAATTTATTGAATCCCGAAATGTTATATTTTAGTGTATAAAATTGTGTCATGCTTTATTAAGTATTGTAGTTTGTACCATTTTTTTACGGTGCAATTTTGTCTCCAGCTATGTTCTCTTATTTCGTTGTTTTATGAGTGGTTTACTAAAATTTACCTCTCATGTGTATGAATTGTATAATTTATCGCAACCCCATCCTTAGCTTAATTTATTATTTAGTTAAGCTTTATTTATTTCATAAATTTTAGGGATATCTCGGTCTTCTTTGTTTGTCAGGTGGGGTCCTATCGACTGCTAAGCATGTCGACCCAAGTTGCCGCTAAAATTGGTCCCTCTATGGGTATTGTTCCTTGGGCAACGTCTTTGAACTTCACGCTCTAGTCAGAGCCTCGAGTCTTGGGACTATTGTATAGCATAGTCTTTTCTTCGTGGTTTAATTGCACAACATTAATTGGATGCCACATCGGGTTTCCCCGAGTAAGAGGAGGCTTTCTACCTCTCTGGCGCTCCTTCTCTGAGTTTTAAAGAAAAATTAGGGACGTGGAGGGTGAGTGTAGGTATCTGTTAGGTGTCCAGTAATTACTGGGGAAGAACCCTAACTAACATGCCTCACATACTACCCACAACTATTAACCCGCTATCCGAATTCCTAATTCCAGGTTTTCCTATACTCGGTACTTCTTTGTTCCAGTCATCAGAGCGTAACTACGCTCTGATACCACTTTCTGTAACACCCCCGAATAAACATCCAACAATACAAACATCGCTTCTCGCCATATTACAAGTTAACTATGCAGAGGAAAAAACTCCATCCGGGTGTCACAGACGCCAACCACCCACGTGGTTGACACGACCACTCTTCCAACACCAAGTTACGGTCTGTATGACTGGAAACAGCCCTCTATCAAAACTCATATACAACATAAAGTACAATTCCCAAATACCGAGTGTCTACAACAAAATTACTAAATCATAAACTGAAATTCACATCTCAGGTTTAGTAACAACCTATACATTAAACATACTACTACAAACTCAAAGGTCATGCCCTGATGGACTACCCCCATGGTAGCCATCCCGCCTACGCTCCATTATCGTCCGGCACAATACCTTTAAAAATTGGGTGTAAAGGACTCAGCAAAACTACGCTGAGTATGAATATGTGTAGCCCGCATGTTGCCGGGCTACACGACTACTTGGTCGAATATTATTAAGTCAATTTACATGCTATAATAAAGCAGTAAAACACACCATAATACCTCATAGTATCATACACACTTAAAGGTGGCAAAACATTAGCAACAACAACCCAGCACAACAAGCTGCTGGTATCACAACAGAAATCATGTACATAATAAAACGTGTGCATAGGTATGTTATACTCATGATCCTCACGATGGATCATTCGAGCGTTGTGTGTTTTATTTCTTTTCTCTTGTTCCCATAATGTGTATTTTCTTCCTCTTTCCTTGCACCAGGTCAGGGGATATAGTTAGATCCCGTGACCATATCATGTAGGTGCCAATCTTTCCTTGTTTCTTTAAGGATTATTTATGAATTCTTTTATCACCGCACGTTGGAGGACGTCTCCTCCATAGCAAATTCCTCTATTCCCGGCGTCATCCGTCGAGAAAGCGAAGTTGCCTCTAGACTCCAGGATAATGCTCCACCAAATGCCAATCCTCTATTCCCGACGCCAAGGGTCGAGAAAGCGAAGTCACCTCTAGACCTCAGGATGTGCTGAGAAAGCGGGGTCACCCAGGGACCCCCAAAATATGTTCCACCATAGACGGTCGAAGGATCTGATGCAGATGCCAACTCCCGATCATCCATACCGCGCGGCCCGAGCTATTGTCTTCCCGGGTTATTCTCGTGTTTCACCAGTTGGTATTTTACTTTTCATTATCCTTATAATCTCGACACCATAGTGGGTGTCATTAGCGGTCCTCTATAGTTAAAGAGGATTTTTCCCTTTATGTATTTTCTTTGTTTACATAGTGCGTTGTGTTTCATCTCAAAGTTCCATAACGAGAAAGGGACTAAACTACTGTGTGCGCGCAAGTAATATGCAACAATGATATAACAATCATATAAGCAAGATAGGCAAGCAATCCAATTTCATGCTTTAATCTTATGGTCATTTTCACACAAGGCACACAGCAAACAAGCCGTGTAACACGGCAACATACGGACCACACATATCCTTACCTGGATCAGAAGCAAGTGCTGTCTCACACACGGGTTCCTGGTTGGCGTTCGTTACGACCCTAACGTTGATTGAAAATAACGTGTCAGTTCATGATTTCACATGACGACACTTTTCTAGTTTATCTCATTTATACCGGGTGTTATTCCCTAGGTGAACTCTTGATTGTTCAACTTATATTAGCCCTTATAAATTTTCCAAGTAATAACCTTAGGCGTTATCTCACTCCTAGGACATTTACATAGTCAATTCACACGTTAACTAAGTCCATTCTCTAGCTAACGTGTTAAGGTATTCTAAGCACTAACAAGTAACACACTTAACTCAGGTGGGTTCTAATTCCCCTAAGATGTATTCCTTCCTTAGCTAAATAGGTTAGCAGTGTTCTAACCCCATCATCATAATAATATCGTCTTTAAAATACCCCTAAAACCAGTTATACAGAAACATATGATATCGTAACCCTGAGAACACAATTGGTGCATCTTTTTCTTGATTCCTTCTTTTGGACTATTTAATTAGTTTCTAAGCTACCACATGAGCACAACAATTAAGATAGGGATATTAGCTTTGTTTTGGGTTTGTTTTTAAACCTGCACAACCCTTCTTCCTTCTCTGGAAAACCACTCAAACAGAACATCAGTTTCAGGAAACCGATGCATCGACCTATGTGGAATTTCCCCTTGATCTCTCTTAAAATGCATGCAACTGTCCTCAACTTTCTCTTTCCACTATTCCCTCTCGCGGGTAGTTATGATAACAGGGTTTCCAATTTATTTCTAGCCCAAATCAACCCTCTTAATCCCTGTTGTACCTAAGTTATACAGAAGCATATATTATTGTAGTTCTGAAACCACAATCTATATAGTTTTTCTTGATTCTTGTTTTTAGTTCGTTCATCAGATGATTAATTCTTTCCCAAGGTATTTCCCTTAACTAGATAAAGCCGTTATCACAGCTTTAGACCCAAAACTAAACCAATGGGACACTCACACACCTACTGCTCTTAAGTACACAGAAACAGAAATCAGAAACATTAAAGTCGTGGACTGATGCAGTTTTTTTTTGTGTTGTTGTCTTTCTGTTCAGTGCTTAACCTGTATTCTAACCTGTCCCATGGTACTTACCTATTTAGTTGAGTATCCTAGCACAAATTTAAACTCATAACAACCCCCAACAAGCCCTCTGTAAAATGTTATACATAACTGAAACAAAACTGAACAGAATCTGAGACACCGACTGGTTTATCCTCTATAATTTCTTTTTCTGTTATTAGCTATCTGACTTCCTGTTTTCCCCAAGATGTTTGCACCATTAGCTACGTAAATTGAAGAGGTTTTAGGTTCATTTTCAACCCAATAAAATGCTTATATAGCTTCTGTAGCTTAGTTACACAGAACAACTCACCAAGGAAAGCTTGAACAGAAACAACTTCGGTGCAAATTTGTCTTTCTTCTGTCAGTTTATTAACTTGTGTTTTTCTAATCTTCCCAACTAGTGCAGAAACTTAGCTAGTTGTGTCAGTACTGAATTGGGTTTATTATTAACCCAACACAACTCTCTTAAGCTATATGTACAAGGTTATACTGAAGCAACAACTCCCACTGTTTGAATCAACATCAGTGTGGAACTTATTCATTCCTTCCTTTTTGTTCACTTATCAGTCTCTACTTCCACCCCATTTGCTGTACAGATTTGGTTAGATGTATTAGCTAGATGTTGGGTTAATTAGCAAGCTTATTCAACACCCTTATGCCACTAGCAACTCAGTTACACAAGCACTCACATTTCAGGAAGAAAAAACATGATCCTGAAAGAATCAGGAGCTCATATTCTTCTTTTACTTTCTTCAGTCTTCCTTTCATTTGTCGATCTGATTTCCCACTTCTCCCCTATTGATATCTCTCACGGTAAGGTGTTCTAGTAAGGTTTTAAATTCCAAACAACTTCATTAGTGTTACTGAATCATTCTCGTTCTGAAACCGGGAACCTGAGCAACTGAAACAAACTTAAACCTGAACTGGTATTCCTCTTTTCTTCTAGTGTTCTACTTGTTCTTTAATCTAGTTTTTTTTTTGTGTTCCCCAGTTTGTTTAGCTTCAGTTAAGAGTCTTGACATAGCTTTTTCCTCAAAATAATCCCACAGAAATCTGCTACAAACTACTGAAATTTACCTTTACAGAAATAAGAGATTTCAGAACTAAACCAACTGAAACATGAACTAGTATTGTTTTCTTCTGTTCATTTGATCTGATTTCTAGTTTCTCAAGTTAATGTCTCATCCAGTTAAGTGGTTTACCATGGTGTTAAACTCATGAACCGACCCAGAGCCACATTGTTAAAGCTATAAAAACTTACTTATACTGAGGCAAGAACCTCAGAACTGCAATTAGGCTGATATACTCCTCTTCTAGCACTTGTCTTTGTTCATAATCTGTCTTTCTTTTCTTTCCCCGAGTGGCTTACTCAATTAGTTAAATGTTTAATCTGGGTTTTACTCCAAAACAAGACCCAAGGCAATAAGGATTACTACTATGGAGTTTCTTTAACAGAACTGAAAAATTGTAAAACTGAAATCACAAATCTGTGTACCTCTATTTAAACCTTTCTTTTAGTTCCTTAATCTGTCTACTAGATCCCCTCAAGGAGTTACCCACTTAGTTACATGTTTTAGCAACATTTTGAACTCAAACCCACCCAAGACGACATTGTTAATGTTACTGAATTTTTCATTCTCCAGAAAATGAAAACTGTAAAACCGAGACTAGATTAAGTTTCTGCATTTTAGTTGTTCTATTACTCTTTCTATGAGTTGACTTGTTTTTCTCTAGCATTCTCAGTTTAGTTATTCTTAGTCATATGTGTTAGTGGGTTGTTAAGCTTAAACTCCAGCTAACACCACCTTTAACTGCTTCTGAAAATCGGTTTCACCAAGATATAATTTGCAGATTTGGACTAACTCCTGCTCTAGTCTTCCCTAGTTGTTTGTACAGGATTTCTCTAAGTCCAGTTAACAGGTTGTTTAACTCTATAGCAGCTGGCACTTAGTTACTTAATGCAACATCATAGGCCTAAGCTAGAACATGTCTAAATCTCAGTTAACTCAGAGCATCACTCGATCCTCACTGAATCTGTCATTCAATGAACTTATTGTAAATCAGCTTGTGCTGTTATGGTGCAGAAATTTTCTGAATTTTCAGGTGCTGTTACAGTGTAGAGACTGCAGGGTTATTGTGCTGTATTTGTTGGCAATCAAGCAACTCAAACTTTTCAGAAACAGAACACATATCACCCAGCCTTGAGCTGCTAAGATCTCCACTCCTGAACAGCACACTTCAATACGTTGGTTACCCAGTTTTTTTCTATTGTTTCCTGGTGACTCTTGGGCATGGTTTAATACTTCTTAACTAGATGTTTGGACCACTGTTTTTTTGCCAGTATGTCAGCCTCACAACAGATAGCATTTTCCAGCTTATGTTTACCAGGCTAATCAATTGATTTCGTATAGAACTTTACACCACGACAAGCATGGTTTTAAATACTAGTTTGGGTTACAGTAATACCGAAAGGATAATTTCAAACGCTGGACAAGCATATGGGTTTGAGGCGTTTTACCTTAGAAGATCTTTCAAAGGTGATTTGCAACTGAGTGTTGCTCTAGAAGATCTACACTTGCTGGAGCAGCCGCATATCATTTTCAGGCAGAACAACTGAAGGGGAAAGAGTGAGTAGGATGATGTCTTTCACAGCACAAAATAGAACAGAAATGAGGCAAGGAAGGGTGACAGTTTGTAGTTTCACCTTGGATCCGATTTCAAGACAGTCTTGCTGTCTAGCTTGCGATGTTCCAGGATTTGCAGGGGTTCGAACCGCCCCCTTCAGAGATGCGAGAGAGCATAAAAAGATTTGAGTTAGGAAAGCAAGGAATCCGGGTTTTCAGGAGTCAAACAAGTTCAAGATTGACAAGGGAAACTGGTGATGACAGAACCAGATGAAGAAACCACAGTGGAGGGGAAAGAGGTGGTATCACCTGTTCGTGAGAGCCCAGAGAAATATGGAGGAAATCACTTGCTGTCTTCCTCCCGGTAGTGTTGCTCCAAGTTTCCAGGCCTTTGAAGCATCTTGCGGCAATATTGAAGAGTCTCTGGACAGTGTCGACTAACTGCAGATTTGCAGAAACTGCAACGATTATTCCCAGCATGCACGAGGAGGAGAGGATGGGTTGAGGTTTCAGATGCATGCGTGCAGAGTTGATACAGAGGGGCGTTCTCATATCTCAATCCAGAACATTTGAGCATTCGAAGAGCAACATTTAGGGAAGGGAAGTCTCACTATGCGTAGCCGTTGAGAGAAGTTCCTATATTCTGTTATGGCTTGCGCGCATCGGGAAATGACAGTCAGAGCATGCAGGGAGACACCATGCAGGGTTGTTTGGCTCAGAATTCAGAACTCACCCACACAAGGAGGACAGGGACATGGGTTTGAAAAGCAACAAAAGTAGCTTGCGTGGGAATGAGGGAAAAGAACCGAGTGGTCTGTTGCATGGACTACAGAACTCGCGAGTCAGAAAACAAAGGGGCAACAATTGAGAGTCATGAGCATGTGGACTGTGGAGACGGTGGAGGGATTAGTGAACGTGCTATCATGTCATTGTAACACATGGGCTGATCGGTTGCAACCCAGATCTCCATCTAATGAGCCTTGGTAAATACAATCAGTTGTAATGTGTGGGCTGAGTAACGATTTAAATGCTGAGTGAGTAATAAACTGTAGGTTAGTGGAAACTTGCGGAACTTTCGGATATCACAAGAGGGGCTGACTTTATTATAGTGACAATGGGATTTAGCGGTACATAGGTATTTAGTCTAACATTCGAGTTAGGGGACATAAATTTGTGAGCACAAGTGTTAATGTAATAATGTTTTTGACATATGTATACAACCGGTAAAACTACTCGTATATTATAATCGGGTAGCTTATGTTTATTATCACCATCATGCCTTAAACCTGTTTCGTGTACCAGTGTCCTAACCTAGAATAACTTATTTTGCTCAATGTATTGATTAGTGTCGAAACCGATGAACACGCTGTTTATATTACAGTGTGACGTGTTATTACATTCATGGACATATGTAAGTCCCTTAGTATCATAGGTTATATGTTATAAAATAATTATATTTATCAAGTCACTTAGACATTCCTCATGTCTTCACGATTTATTGTGTTATAATTATTATGGGTGTTTCAGAACGGTTGGCATATATGAGGTAAGCGTGGAAATGAGAATAAGAGGAATTTAGACCTAAGGAGTTAAAAGCTAACTCACTTACTTAAGGAACGCTTTTAAGTCGTTCATTGTGTTTGAACTATAATTGTTCATATGTGGTGTTTATTGTACTTCTCATTTATGTTATGTTGATAATCAACCGTACGCTATCGACAATTAGTCTTCGTATCCCCGTTAGCTTGGGGGCTATAAGAGAGTCGTACCAGCAAAGGTGCTGACCCCCTCGGGGGCAACTGTTTAAATTTTGCAGGTAAGCGCTCGCAGAAGACTCACCTTGAGAGTAGAAGCGGGTAGACTTAGGAGGGGTTTTATTTTGAGTACGGGATGTGCATGTACGCCCATCTGTCGATATTTGAGATTGTGGTAAACTTGTTAGACTTGGAGAATACTTTAAACTCGGTTGGTGTTTTTGGATAAGTGTTGTAATTATTAAGTTTGGTATATTCTGTATGTTCGGACCGTAGCAAGGTACTGGGTATTGTAATCAATTCCGCTGCGATATTGGTATATATGTTAGTAAGTTATTGCGACAACCACGTTTAGATGAGTTGGGGTGTTACAGATCATTATGTCAAACAACAATATACAGATGCAGAGGAGACTGACTAAACGAAAAAATAAACAAGAAGAAGAACATAAACCCTAATCTAGAAATTTAGGGGAAAGTAGGGAATCATTACGGGTGGTAATCCACGCCTATTCCCTTCAGGATTCACTCTTGCTGTTGCTCGATCGTGGTGCGGAAGCTTCTGTGCGTGCTCCTACTATCGTTAATGAGAAGTGATTTTAGCACCAAAACCTTAAACTAGTACTTTGCAAGCGACAAAATTCAGAGGATTACTTCGTCGCGTTGATTTTCCCTTACTCGTGATCGACTGCCAATGAAATACCCCTAACTACTTAAACATGATTAAATGATCTAGTAATGGTCTAATAAGATTAAAAATCATCTTAAGACCATAGAGGAACAATCTAAAATCGTATAAAGCAAAAACATGTCATAAGATCACTTAAAGCCTAAATTGTGCTTTAAGATACCCATAATATTGTGTGACCTCAAATAGGGTCCAAAGTGGATTCATAAACCTTATAACTAAGGTATGATCATAATAAAACCATTACCAAATCAAACCAAACTCTAGAAAGAGTTAAAACACAAAAAGGAGCACTAAAACTCCTTAAGACACATTTTTGTCTAAGTGTTCAAAAATTGACTTTGGATGGCCAAATGTCCTTGAATACACCCGAATAAACATGTGTACTACTTAGTATCACATTAGTAACTCTTAGTGCAAAGATTTACAAAACAATCCAAAGTTTGGCACTAAAATGTAAATAGTACCCAAATAGTGTCAAATTAAGCTTTAACTAATTAGCCAAGTCAATGGTCAAAACTTGACCAATCCTTGACTACATGAAGGCAGAATAATAAAGGGAAGGAGGACAGATAGCTAGCAAGGCTTGATCAAAATATCTTCCAATTAAGCTTAGTCATCATTTTACTATTTCTTTATTTAATCTTCCCATTACTTAAGTCTCAAATGAGACTTTCTCTTTAATCCTATCCTATTCCAGCCGTCCCCTTTACTTTCTAAGCTCTCCATTTCTGAGCTCCTAAGCAAGCAGAAGGAAATCAACCCACTTGACATAAGGTAATGTCTTAAATCATAAATTAGCTCATTCACTTCATCTTTCCTTGATCTATTTATTGAGATAACTATCAACCATATTCCATGGCTCATTCCTAGCGAGTTTGGCTTACAAGAAAAGGGTAAAAACTCGGCTGAAACAGAACAAGGATCAAAGCTTGGCAAAATCATCTTTTAAGGTAAAAATCAACCTTAAGCCTTCACCTTGACTTCCACAAATTTAATGGATGTGTTCCTTGAGTTCATACACTATTATCTCTTCATTATAATGTTGATTCAGTATCTAGTCCATATTGATCAAGGGCTGGCCGATTTAAATCTTAAAACACCATTTTAGGTGTTTTCAAAGGGTAAGTAGTCTAGCTTATGTTCTGGTGAATTTTGTCTACCACTTTGGCTTGTATTTAGAGTGGTTTTAACCCTCTTAATGTCTTCTAAACATAGGCCAAAACTTACTCTTGGAAATCCTTAAGATTCTAAGGTAAAATCCATGTTTTAATGACTTATAAGTTATTCCTATGGTTAGCTCATGTTTGGAACTTAACCATGTCATCTTCTTTGTTTTTTAATGCATGTCAAGAGGTGGAGAAATACCCTCCTAAGCTTCCGTGAGTGTTCAAAGAGAAACTAACCTAAGAAAGTCATTTTTTCAAGGTAAAGGAAACCTAACCCTAAGTCTTGGTTAAACTTGCTTCTAAGCTAATGTTTAAAGTATAAAATCTGACTTAGCATTTTATGTTATGCTAATAGTCAACTTGCCGTGGAGGAAATGGGAGTTAAGCTCCAAAAATCAAGGTATAAATCTCAATGTTATTTTTAACAATATTAAAATGTTCCTAAGTATATTCCAATATTATTGTCATGAGTGAACCAAGAAAAATGGTCAATTTTGACCTTAAAATGATTAGGAAATGTTATAGATAACTTTGGCTAGTCACTTAAAGGATTTAATGACTTAATTGTCAAGTTTAAATCATTTTGGGGTAAAATATGTAATTACCAAAAAAATTGGAGTGACGCTGAGAATTTACTACATTTTAAAAGACATTTAAGTGTAACTAATGTTATTAAACAAATTTGTTATAAGGCCATGTCATTAGGCCATTTTATTTAGTTATTTAAAGTTTTATTTACTTTTAAAGTAATTATTATACTTATTATAAAGTTTGGGATCAAAAAGCGTAAATAAATCAAGTTTGGAGGGATGTAGGTGAATATAGCCGAAAACTAAGGATTAAAAGGAGTTTAAATGAAAATTATAAGATTTGATAAAGTTTTAGGGTTAAATTGTAATTATAGGAAAAATTAGGGTAAGGATTGTAATTACCAGAAACTAATGGTCAAAAGTATGTTGGGAGGTCAACATTGACCATATAATAGTCTTTGACCATATCAGGTGAATTAAATAATTTAGTTGACACCTTATTTTATGTTATGTATTAAATTGTAAAAATTACATAATGTTTGGGGTGGATATGTAATATCCAAAAATTATGAGTTGAAATGGAAGTTAGAATAGACCTTAGTCTGCTGGGAGATTTTAGGAATTTATGGGGCTTGATTTAGAGTTAAAATGAAATAGTTGTATAATATATAGTTTATTATGTCATTAGTAAAGTATGAATAATAAGAAGGCCATTTTGTAAATAAAGAAAAGTTGTGGAAGTGAGAAATGATTCTGGATAGACTTGGGTCTGTCCGGCAATTTAAATATGTGTAGTATAATCATAACTTATACAAATATAAGAGTATAAATATCATAATATAAGGATATATGATATAGTTGTAACAATGTAATAACATTTGGGGTTATTTAGTAAATTCCAAAAGTTTGGGGTTGTTCAGAATTTATAACACATTATAACCATAGGATATAATGAATATGGGTGTATAAATGTCATAACATATATTATATGATTATAATTGTAACATTATATAATCAATGTGGTAAGTTGGTAATTAAAGGAGAGTTAAGGGCATGGGCGAGAATTAGGAAGGTTAGAAATGAAGTTATAATATGGTTTGTAATAATATAAAGATTATAACAACTATAAGATAATAATATTCATTAAGGAAGAAAGAATATATATTATAAGAATGCTATTTTAATAAATGGTCCTATAATTCATATGTATAAATAACATATAATATGGAGTTAATTATATAATATGGTTGGACAACCATATCATATTAATAGTGGGATGTCATGGGGTGAGAAGATGTAATCATAAAACATTAGATAAAGAGTTCTAATGTTAAGAAGTAAACTATCAAACAATGGTGAGTTGTATAATACAAGGTATTTAATATGAATTATATAAATTTGTATACTTGGATAAACTAACCAAGATAATACAATTAAGTCAAGTCAACCATATTGACTTGGTCAACTCAACTGATCAACTCTTGAGTGAGAAAATACTTAGGAGAAATGTATAACATAAGATCAAGTTGTACATAAAATAATAGTGACAATTATATGAATGCATTTTATATAGTATTGTACATTTGAATATACAGAAGTATAAATGTATAGAACAAACCTATAATAGAGATGATAGGTTGTTAGGAAATTATATCCTAAGTTTGGAATGTACAATACATTGACACATGCACTGTAATAGTAACATAACTAATCCCGATTAAAAACAGAAAACCCGAATAACAATGAACAGTTAAAGACGGGGATAGAAACCGGGAGGGATTAGCGCTCGTAGTGAATACCGAGCCTTAATACGAGTGTAGTATTAATACATGGTGTGACATGTATTCCAGATTCGTAGAGATTTCTCGAGGAGCATCGGATTAGCGTGATATACATTACGCTAGCGTAGATTTCGGTGAACGGTATGTTGCTTATATGGCTTGATTGTCTCTAAGGATTTCCTCAGTTTAAACATGTGTGAAAAATCTGTGATAAGATTGTTTGTCTGATTGTATGAATTAATATGGATGAACTGTATATTATTGTTGCCTAACTATTGCTATTGTGCGATAACAGTATTGTTCGTATATATGAACATATATATAAAACGAACTAGCGGCAACGATGCTACCTTATATGTGTTATTATAAGAAACGTAAGAAAAACGTTGTAGCATAGGATAATAAGATATATTATCCGAGACTTAAATACGGAGCAACAGCCAGCTTAAAGCCGCTCTCGTATCATTACGTTTGAATGGTAAAAATCACCTAGAGATACTAGGTATAAGACCTTATATGGCACACATTCGAAATATTACACTAGATCCTGAGTTTATACTTAGAATTAAATTAAGATACCTTAATCATCAGTGCTTGGAAAAAAAACGTGTGGTGGAGATTTAGTAGAAATCTAAGAGGATGTGGCTCTTGGTGCGCGCAGTGATCACTTAAACCGATACTAGGATGTCCGCGTACGGGTCCTTAGGTATCAACAAAATTCCAATGAACTAGGATGGTTCGTCGGTCGGATACTCCACCGTTGGAGGTGGCTACATGTCGTTGGTGACCCGCCGAATATAGGGGTATGGTGTAGAGATGCGTCGGTTTAACGAGACGTCATCATTAAGCATAAAATATTAAACTGAACAATTTACGAACAGCTTGAGAGCTCGTACATTAGGTGAACATCACTTACGCTTGAAAGCCAAGACGGGAATAAAGGTATATTTATAACTCTCGTAATTCGCTTTGTTATTTAGTATGCCTAATCTATATTGCTATGTGTTGTGTGAAACGCATGTATATGGTTGTCTATTGTATGGTTGTTACCGCTATTTGATTTGCAGTTTTATTATGGTAAAACGGTATTGCATGTAAAATGGACTGCATGCTCTCGACTAATTAACTGGAGGTCCGAGGGGACATGATAGTCATATGGTAACATACTCAACAGGGGCTAATTCCATACCACAAACAATATTAATTTTCAAGAGATTAGTTGATTGTCGACGCAGAGGCGTGACCCCTTTTGATTAGTGGTATACCTTTTGGAGACTTTCGTATACTTTATTTTGGACTCGGGTTTTGTGAACCGAGGTGTATATTTGTAGTAGCTCACGTGTACGGTTGTATTTACAGTTGTATTACTTTTGCATTATTAAACTGCTATCACTGCGAGAAATCGCTTCGTATTGTGATTATCATATAAACGCGTTGTCACCCGTATGGGCGAGTGAGAACAGTAACACTATAGTGCGACAGTCTTTTATTACCGTTGCGATTTATTTGCTTAAGTACGACGATTGGACGATAATTAAGAGCCGTATTAGTAGGGGTGTTAGAGTCAACCCCTTCTGTTGCTTGTCGCAATACGTTTCTGATGATTGTGTCTCACTCGCTGCTATTGAGTATAAACGACTCAATCAGAACTCCAAATCAGTGAGAAGGGAGTTTATTAGCGCAAATTCGTTTGGCTGTTATTCGTTAGTGAGAAGGGAGTTTATTGCAACTCGATCACTCGCTGCTATCGTTCGACTGTTTTCCTAACTCAGACGCTACCCTCACAATCTGACTGTTTTCCTCTTCGTCAATGAGAAGGGAGTAAATTAGCGCTATTTTAGTTCTTACTGTTTTCCCGAGAAGGGAGATAATTAACGCTGAAGTTTTTTAGCGCCAAATTAAGTTATGTATTGCCACCTAATTTTTTGTTCTCTAATAGGTTTTGATGACTCTTTTAAGAGTTATCAATATAGTAAACTTAGGTATTATACTAACTTATAATTGTACAAGTTAGTAAAACAGTAATTATATGTCAATAAAATTCGGTGTGTATTTACACATTAATAAATGAGTTAGTAAAAATTATTTAGTTTTCAAGTAAAACATACTTTTAGAGACACTAAACTATATATTACTAAAAGTCTGTGTTAGTAAATAGCGGACCTAACTAATGGGACAACTTAAAAAGACGTCAACCTTATCTATTTTTACAACAAATATATAACTACGAATTATGACACTGATTCGACAAGGACAGATAGTTATAGAACATCCACCATAGCACTGCAAGATTCCCCCAACTATATTATTTATAGCCCACCATTATTTTTAATTACCGTCTCTAGCCTGCAGGTGTGTTTTGTCATGTCAATATAGAAAACCACCATAATTCTTAAGCAAAAAACATGCGCCTGACATTTCTTTGTTTCATGCGGTATATTATCTTTCTGTTGTTGTGTGTCACAGCTTGGAACGAGCTATGCTAAGGTCGACGACGTTGCAGACGAATCTAGCTGTGGGAATGGCGAGTCTCGCCTCAATGATGGAGCCAAGAGTCGAAATGAGACGTTTCTTGACGGACTTGTCAATCCCGCCCATCGACAACAGATCCGCGAACGCAGCTGGGTCCTTTGTGTTGCCAAACTTCAACGGCACCGATCCATTGATCAAAACCATCACCAACTGGAAATATTATTATATAACAATTAACCACACCATAGCAACCCATGAATAAATATCATGCATAACACACAGGATATATATATATTAAGTTGGTTTGTGAAAAGCTATTTGAGTAGTTTCTCTCTGTAGTTATCATTTGCAACATATTTTTTAATTGGATCCATGTCCATGGTAAGTTATTAGTTAACCCTGTTTAACTTGTTTAGTTTAATTGGATCCTTGATTTTTACTATTAATTATATATCAGCATCATTACTGTTCCATTTATTGGTTAACTAGAACCGTTAATTTGATTTTCTAAACTATTTCAATCAATCAGTCTTAGCTATGACCATGAGTAGCTATCATTGGTAACATTTTGTTATGGTACAGTTTGTATAGATTATAAGTAATGGTTTTATAAGTTTAGTTTACAGTTTATAAAATTAGTATATAAATTTAGTATAAATTCAATAATATCAGAATTGTATGTATTTATAAATACATCAGTACAGTTTTGAATGATAAATGTACAGTTTCAAATGACTAAATATATATGTATGTGTAGAAAAAAAGAGATTATTCAGTTACCATTTTGCTTTAAATCGGTTGAATTTTAGTTTGACTTGGTTTTTTTTGTTAATCTTATAACTGTATTTTTTTTTTATTGAATGACACCCGTATTATTAATATTATTGTAGTACGCCACTCATGATGAATCAAACCTTTGTGGGAAAGGTACAATAAACTCTACATTCCCTAACTCATATAGCTTTCTTTCAAACTGACTCATTGACCGCGAAAATGGTATGGTTAAGTGGAAAATAGTTACAATCTAACTTTCGGGTTTAGTTTTGGTGTTGGAGAACATTTTGGACAACTGTAATAGTAGTTGATCGATTCTACACTTAATAATTAAACAGAAAAAAAAAATATAAAAACAAATAGGCTTGTTGGAGGCGTCAAGTTTGTGGCATGTGTGTCATTTTTAGGGTGGTATTTTTGGTAAAAATGTTAAAGAGTAACACTATCAAACAATAGTTTTTAAAACAATTATAGATATATCAATGTAAAACAATCACAGTTTATACCGCAAAGAGAATAAATACTGTAATTTTGTAAAATTACAATAATTAATATTGTGCATATTATTGTTTATAAGTTAGAGTTGCAAAATTGTAGCTACTGATTAACTAATTTTTAAAAAATTCACTTACTATTTGTTTTTATAAAAATGACATTGAGTAGTAGTTTTTACAAATTATTTACCAACACCACATTGTAATGGTAGTATTTTATTTTATTAAAAACAAGGTATAAATTTTGAATATTTAATTATAGATGTACACCACATATATGTCAGCGCAAAACAACAAACTCAATGCTACAAAACAGCTAGCCAAAATAATAAGACCAAAACAACTATAAAACAACTGCAAAAAAACCACACCAAACAGACCATAAAGAAAATTGGAATAGCAAAATTATGAAAAATTATAAAACAATAATATTAGTACAAGTGTGAATATACTTGTTTAAAAAAATGGACGTCCTAATAGTTCTAGCACTCTAGCGATTATAACAAGACAAGTAAACAATAGCAACGTGCGTCAATGTCATATGTTTGTTGAATGTTTCCATGCAATTATTCACGTGGGTCCACAGTTCCACCGTCAGGTGGTCAAATAAGAATCACCGCACTTAACCTTGTATACTTCATTTTGTTTGCCTTCTTCTTCACATATTCACACACTTTCATTTTCATTAATTAGCTAGCTAGATTCAACTATGTGGACCGTAGGCTTATGATATTTTACTTTACACGATTCAGTACTCTGTTTTGTTACTTTACCTATTAAATAATCTAGCTGGTTTCAATTACACCCATCGAACTTTTTTCTTTTTCTTTTTGTTTTTTTTTTTTTTTTAATGAAATGGACATTCACGCCCTATACGAGTGGTAATTTAAATTATTAAATAGATTGATAGAATTGTTGGATAAAAAGAATAATTAAGTATACTTGACGTTTTCATTGGTAGAAGCAAAACTAATCAAACCTAACCTAGGTTACAAAGCAACATAGGATAAGACGGTGAAGGTTAGAAAATTGGAACCCAAAATCAAATAATCCTGCACTCTATCCTCCATCCACTCAACTCGCATATCCGAATTTAGACAACATCTATGTCATCTTAGCATACCTATAATTTGACCCAAGTTTGAATTTGTACTCCAGCCTGTGAAAAGGTGACTGGATAGGACAATTTTTGCTTGCTGAACAGTTTTTTCTACCCACTTAACCATTATTAATTAATCTCTGCTCTGCTATATATGAGGCATAGAACCCAGAAATAATAGATCTCTATTTCTAGCTACATGATACATGAAAAAAGAGAGCAAGAGAAAGAAAAACTAACTTCTGGTTGCGACCGATAATGGAGGCGATGGCTTCGGTGCACTCCGAGAAGACGGGATCTAAATCAATCCCATCCAATTTGATATTAGTTGATATTTTCAGGATCGGCATCTTCTTCTTCTTCTTTCTCCTGTTTCTCTTCTCTTTTTCTCACAGGTCTCGCACCAGAGCTCAGCTCTCTTCCTAACTTAACTAGTATGTTATGTGTTCTTCGAATCAAACCTTATTAATTTGCAGTTGATATATGAGTAGACGGAAGAGTGTTAAAGAGAGAGAGAGTCATAGACAAACAAACAAAAGGGTACCAGATTTAGGCATGCCAAATCCAATAGTAAGAATAAAGAAGCCCACCTACTTTGAACTCTGTTTTATTATTGTTTAATTCTTTCTGCACTACATACCCCGGTATAAAGGCAGGCATGGTTGGAAAAAGAAAATAAAATAATGCACAGTGGTGTTTAATATATTTGCAATGAATTTTCATCATGGTATTTAGTGTTAGCACGCCACGTGTAGGGGCAGACATTGATATTTTACTATACCCTGGCCCGCATCTGAACCTTTTGCTTGCTTGCTTTAGTTTTGTTTACTAATGTAAGCTTTTGTACACAACTTTTTATCTGTACGTAGTAGCTTTTTATTTTATTTTCTTTCGCCACGACGCCACCCCACCACTTTTCATTCGCAATACTCGCAGCCCTTTTTCATTCACGAGTAAAATCAATTTAAAGCTGATCAATCACCATCGGGCCGGAAATCTGAATCGGCTCGTTTTGAAAAGAAAAACCACGTCTTAAAAAAATTCGGGCCTACTTGATTAAAAAACCAGATGTAAATTAAAAACCACCTGGGCCTCGGCAGAATTTTGTGCCTGAGTAAAAGTTCAGCCTAACCCGTATTCTAGAACATATAATATTTTTGGTGATATAACATTGGGAGGCTAGAAGAGAGTATAGTAGACAAGATAGATGTAATTCGTATTCTCCTTATCATTTCATTGTATGTCCTTATATAGTATATATTACTGAACCTTTGAGTGGTAGGAAAACAAAAGATCAAAGGTCTATTAATGAAGAGTTTGAGGAGGTTACGGGAGTTACACAGACGAAATGTCTAAGGTAGACCAAAAGGATGATTGGATCGATGTACTTCCACTAATTATTATTTATAACACTTATCCTTGGATGTACATCCTATTGCCTCATTAAAAACCTTGCCAGGAAAAACCCATTGGAACAAAAACCATGGTCAAGGGAAAAAGAGTACAGTTTAAAATATTTATCTCCCCCTCAATTTAACAGAATGTCTCTTCGATGTCGCATACCGATATCACGAACAAACTTCTTAAAACTCTTGTAGGAAGTGACTTGGTAAATAAATCATCTACATTCTCATCGGACCAAATCTTGTGAACATCAAGAATACCCTTGGTCTGAAGTTGATGAGTTGAGAAGAATTTTAGTGATATATGCTTCATTTTATCACCTTTGATGCATCCTTCCCGTATTAGTGTAATGCAGACAACATTATCTTCATATATCATTGTTGGTGTCTCTAGATCAGGTTGAAAACCAAAAGAACCGAATAGATGATAGATGATTGATCTAAACCATGCACATCCTCTTCCCATTTCTTATAATGCAATCAATTTGGCATGATTTGATGAAGTTGCCACTGTAGTTTGCTTCGTTACACACCATGAAATTGCAATTCCGCCATATATATCATAGCACTCCTCTTCGTATAGAAATATCATGATATAATCCTTATTAAAACTTTGCTCAGGAAACCTTGTGGTGCAAAAATCAAAACAAAGGAGAAAACATAACCACATAAAGATTCTCCCCCTGAATTTGACATATATGAATGTATGCCAACATTCATTCCATAAATATGTCATCAATCATCATCATCTTAACGTTGATGAAAAGAGAGAACAATGATGATTTACGTTTACTGAGAATTCTTATATCATCATTAAATCATTCACAAGTATAACATATATAGTGGATTCTTGACATGAGCCTCACACATTTTTTCTATCATATAAAGGATAATAAATTTGTGTGATCCAATTTGCTCCCAAGGTCTATGTGATATTCGCATAAGAGGAATATCCTTTTACTAGTCATGCATTATCAGCATAACTTTACTCAACTCATATACATGAGACTAGTGCAAACAAATAATGCACTCTCAAGTATTTGAACTTAATACCCATATATTCCCTCTTAGAGGCTTATGTCATACCCTTGGCTCATTTGATATATCGATATATATATATATAATTTTATGAGTTGTGACTTGATACCATTCGATTATGGTTTAGATGGTTCTCCAAGTCACCATTCATCATATAAAAACATAAGGCCTTTAGAGAAAATCATTCTCAAGATTTTCTTTGAATACCAATTCCCGGGAATTCATATGTTCATATTATGCTATCTTTGAGAGTTTAGATCCTCTTTCAAGGGATACACATAAGTTAACATGGTGTACTGTTTATCATTAACTTTCTTTTGAAAGTTTTTAGCTCCCTTTTCCCACCTTTACGATATTACAACTCCTTTATCCACTAGGAATAACGCGCTCATTTCCCATATCAGAATGGATTATAACATCTCATATGTACAATTCTGGTGCATTATCATGCTAGCATCACACTTCGGCGTGTTTATAATTTGTCTTTATCAACTTTCAGAAGTATGAAATACCCCGAATCTAATTAATACCTGTTTATTATTAAATAATGAAGAATTGATCTAGAAACAGATCATTTTAGTTACGCATGCTAATCTATGCATGCAAACGTTACGTAAATTAATATTATTACACGTGCGCATGCAAACTCACGCATGCAAACGTCACGAAAAACAGTCGTTTTACCATAAACGCTAACTGGCGTAATGTTACTAAAAGTATTAACGTACTCGTACAAATGTTTATGTACGATTATTAACAAGGACTAAACTCCTTACATAACTAGCTCGAAAGAAAGAGCGTCAACAAGGAAGATTAATACGAACGTGTATACAAACGAGCAACGTAAATATTATACGGATGCCTAAGCATTTATAAATGCTAAAATAAATTGATATACACACTCAAATAAATATAACAATGTATGGTACACCTATTGCATATATTATGGAGACATAATAACTCATCAAAGGTCAAAGAAACGCACCTAAACTCCTTAAGGTCATAAATGGGCGTTAGGCCGAACCTTAAGCTAAACAAGTTATAAAAGCTATGAACATCATATGAAGTTAATCAAGGATCATTATATGACCCTTAGAACACAGGACCTCATCTAAAACTGAATAACAGTACAAAATGCCTGGGAGTTCCCTTAAAGGCCCTTAAGGCCCGAAAGTCCCGGAAATACTTTATAGGATGAAGTAAAGCTTTACACTTCATTCCAAATGCATCATAACACTTTATTAAACATATAAGATGAAGTCCTCATGATAAATTCTCAGTTAAAGACAAAGTGCTTGGAGGTTCCCGTTGAGGGTCCCATAAACCCTCGGGAATGCCTCGGAGAGGTACCGAAGTGGCACAAACTCCAATATAAATCATTCTTAGAGTTCCTATCATCAATATTCATCATTCTAAAGAGAATGCTCGAGCTACTTTTTCAAAAATACACAAAGTGCTAGGATGAATTTCTTAACGCTCCTTTTTACCCCGGGGGTGTCCCGGTAGCCCGGAAATTGAGTTACGAGTTGATATAACCCCATATAACTCAATGTAACACCTTAACATATTATTATTGACTATAAACAATGTCAATACACACTTGGAACTCATAGCGACTAATTATTTTCCTGAAAATCCTTAAAGCACAAAAACGCACCTTTAGGTGTCACAAAAATGCGTTTTACGCAATTGCCTTGAATATTTGAGGAACCACGAGTTGATAATATTAAAAGGGGATAAAGTGAACATATAAATCAATTAATTCCAATGCTAAACTCATATCACAAGTAGGGCCAGTTTTTGAAAAAAAGGTACCTAAAATCAGCATTTTTACCTTAAAAACTTTCACCTTTTACCATAGTACAAATGTACCAAATAAATGCTGGAACCTATTACACATATTAGTATGATCTTAGTACAATATAGTGTAACAAAAATCAAATTAAAAACCAATCCCATTTGACCTCTATAGTAGGCGCCATTTAGGGTGTCAATTGACTAGATTTTAGCAAAAATATTGCCTTATGGAATGGTGACTCACCTAGCATGTGCCATATGTTATAATGTCAAATAATCTCAGCCAAAAGATACTCACATGCTGCCGATTTCCTGCACCAAACAAGGGAATATTAGCTTTGGCAAAAGTAATGAAATAAAATGCTAAAAGTTAGATCTAGATCTAGAAAGTAACTTGTTATTATAAGAGACCATTCCATGCTTGTCTAATACAGCTAAGTGCCGATTGAAGAGGCCTAAAATCAGCTCCATTTCGTGGGTCATCAAGGGAGAAAGAAGACAACATTCAACATTTAAAATTCAAAAGAAAGCTAGACATACCTAGCTTACCTTGTCCTTTAGTTTCCATGATTTACTCCATATTGTCTTGCCTCTTCACATGGCCAAGAGTCTCCTTGTTTGAAGGGCTTTTTGAGCTTGAAAATCAAAAGAAAAACAATTAACAAAGCCTTACCTAACATGCCACATGAAGATGTCTAAAATAAACAAATCAATTTCAAACAAACTTAGCTTAACTACACGGTTGCATTCCCATTCTCTTCACACATTGCAACCGGTTGTGGTAAGCTCTCTCTTCTCCTTTCATCTTCTTCCTTTGAAGCTCTTAAGTCCATTAATGGAGGTTTAACTTCTATCTTCATTTCTAAGGTATTTTCCTAGCATTTCTCATCAAGTCTTGAAGCAAAAACCTTCCTAGGACAACTACAAGATTTCACCTTCAATTTATACACCAAGGGAGTTGTCTTAAATCAACATAAATCCAAGGAGCATCCAAGATCATCTTAAGGTATTTTTCATGCTTGAAAAATCCATAAGACACATTTTATGTGTATCCAAAATTCTACATCTTCTAAAGCTATTTTCCTCATCAATTTCATGAAGGAAAATTGATGCTCCAAGCATCCTAGAAGTGCCGAAAATATAAGGTAAAATACCTAAGGTAAATTCTTGGAAAACTACTTATAAATCTACTTAAGATCTTTGTTAAGATCTTACTCCTAAACCCCTTCCTCTCTTGCATAAAAACCGAAGTGGAACATCAATCTCCATTGGAGGAAGCTTGGGAATTCAAGAGGAGTTCAAGTACTTAATCATCCTTTATTAAGAGTAAGTTTACTAAGCAAATCTTTATTGTTTTAAGCTTATTTAAGCTCTTAAAAATTGTACAAAAATTATGCATACCTTCTTAAATAATTAAGATTGAAACTATATGGTAATACATACCAAAAAAATAATTTATAACATATATGGTAAGCTTACTACCTTAAGACACATTTTTTGTTTTACAAAAATTACCTATGATAGATAATTATTTGTACCGAATTCCCTAGGACAAATATGCTCCTTTTTGAGTTAAATATCAGTCTAAGTCATTACAATAATTTCTACATGAGTTATATGACTCATACGTATTTATGTATAATTATTATAAGTTATAAATCAAGTTTTAGAAACTATATGGTAATATATTATTGCCGAATTCAAATTGTGAAGAATAGTTTTTAACGAGCTATGTATGTATATAAATACATACTATGAATTTTGGGTAAGTTAAAAATAATTACTAGTGTTTAAAAGACTAGTTTAATAAGTTATGTGGTAAAAATATAATTTTTAGAAAGTTTGGGGAAATAAGGTAATTACCGAAAATAAAAGGTATCCTTGGCATAATTATAATATAATATGGTGTGAGAATTAATATTATGAATTTTTGGTTGAATTAAATATGTGTTAGTAGTTAAAATAACAATTTATAAAGTTTTGGGGCTATTTTGTAATTTTTGGAAAGATTGGTGTAAAACTGAGAATCATATAAGTTCATGGGTATATTAATGTATTAAGTATGAAATTAGACTTTGGTCAAAGTGTTGACCGAAAACTTTGGGTTAAAATGATTTATGACATGAAATATTAAGTTTATAAAAGTTTTGGGGTGAATATGTAATTTATAAGAGTTTAAATATAAAACCGGATTTTATATGGGGCGAAAGCATAATTTGTAGAAATATAAGTGTCCACTTGGTTATTAAGGAAATTAAATATTAAAACTATAGTTTATAAGTGAATATATAATTTATATAAAGTTTTTGGGGTTAAAATGTAATTATAATAAATTATATGGCAAAGCCAAAAATTAATGTGGCTAATTGGTGATTTATAGAAGTTAAGGTGTTCAAGTAATAATTACCGAATTTATAGAGGTGGTTTAGTGAATTAATTAGTTAAGGAAATGAAACTATGTAATATAATGTATTTTGGAGTATAAAGTAAAGTTTATGAAATAAATGAGGTTATAATATAATAACCGAAAAGTATGATGTATTTATAGGATTAAAAATATTTGTAGGTCCTATATGGATATTTAGGAAATTTAGAAAAGAAAATTATGATTTAAGGATTTATGAAATTAAAACTATATAATATACAAGTACAAGTAATTTACTTGTAAAAGAAATAATATTATTGGGATTAGTTTGTAATTAATAAAAGATATGGGAAAAATATGACCATGCGTGACATGTAAGTATAATTTGAGAATTTATTAAGTGGTTATGTCCTTTAGACAATTATGTATAAGTATCATAAATAATACATGTGTATAAAAACTTATACAGTTAAGATTTTCAAGTAAATCAAAAAGAAAATGAATATAAGGGATTATGGAATTAAAACTATGGGTTATATAGTTATAAGGAATTTAATTGTAACCAATAAATATTATTTATGGTTAAGTGGAGGATAACAAAAATTATAAGAATATTATGTCCATGTGAGACATATAAATATATTGGGGAAATTATGAAGTTGTTATGTCATTTAGACAATTGTAAAACATGTAACATAAATGGTACATGAATATATAGTTATGTACATTAAAGGATTTTAAAATAAATCAAAAGAGATAACACAAAAATTATACATTAAATCATAAGGTAATTAAAAGAAATTACCACACCATATAAGTTTTATAAATTAAGAATACATGATTTGGAAATATATAAATACCTTAAACATAAATAAGGTTAAGAGGTTAAAAGAAATTATTTAAGTGTTAATGAAATACCCCTAAATATTAAACGCATAAAATCATGGACATAAAATAACGTACGAACAATTAAATCTAGTACATATATATATGTACGAACACGAAAATACATGTACGTAACGTTACGATATTGTGACGTTGTGAATAAGTAGCAATGTCGTCACACTTTAAGAAAAAAAGGGGGAGCAAAGACGATCCCGCTGAGTTTCGAACCCGAGACCTCCCGTACTTCCCCCGAGTGCTTAACCGGGTGAGCTGTGCTCAAATTCAGCAACTTATGCCACCGAATTGAAACTAGTAGTTCGTTAACTAAGCTAGCTAAACAAAAAGAAGGAGAATCAGACACTCGACGCAGTGCCTCTGAAATATCAATTCCTCCACCACCATGACAAAATCGCTACTTATTTTTTTTCTTCTACCGCCCATACCTCCTGGTCCTGTCCGAGAACAACAAGAAAAGAATTAACTACCCTGAACAAGATACTCACCTCAGGACATTCCCATCCTCAGTGGCACCACGGTCACAGTCAATAGACAACCCGACAAGCTCTGCTTCTGGCTTCAAAGCCCTGTACATCAGAGCCATGTAATGCAAGTTCCCACGCATCAAACCCATGCTAGTTTAAACTCTCACGAAAATTCCATTGGGACTTGCCACCACTAGTGGCTGACCTGACTCCCGCCGATTTCATAAGGCCATAGACCTCCTCCCTCACTCGCCTGCCTTACATTGTTCTGCATGGGCAGGAGCAATCTCCACTCTCTCTAATCCTGATGCACAAGGTAAGCTCTACTGAGTCTCGTTTCCTTTCTGTTTTTCCTTGTCCGAGAACCCACTGCTACCTAATCTCCTTGCTCGATTGTTCATGCATGGTTAGAAGTGTAACCAGAGAGCAAAACCCAAAGAGCAAGTAGCTACGGTCACCTGCTGTTTTCTCCATCCAAGAACCAACCCAGGTAATGTCTTAGAAATGTCTGTCACATGTCCATTGCTTCTGCGGTGCTGATGTTGTCTAAAGGCTTACACTTCAACACTCTTGCTCCTTTCCATGCTCGAATCCCATCATGCAGCCCCTGTAGGTTTTACTCCAAAGAGATCCCTGAGTAGAGCTGCAAAACTCCTTCTGAAACTCAACTAGAAGGTAAGGCTTCAGAGACAAATTCTCCTCTTGTTCTGTCATGGTTTCCACTGATCAACCAAGCCTAACATCAAAAGGGGGTTTTCCTCAGACGTGTTAAGTAACCAAAGTACAAGGAGCCTGGGGACTGCCTGGACCAACGAGAAAACAAAAGAAAGCAACTAGACTAGCACTGGTAAGCCATACTAAATTGATTCTGTTATAAAGGAACAAAAACACAGCAACCTGTTAAGCTCTGTTGACCATTACATCGATTTTCTGTAACATTGCCTGTATATATATATATATTGCGTTTTAGTTATTGAGTGAGAGTAAGAGTAGTACTTACCTAGTAGCCAACACCCCTACTTAATCAGTAACTAAACTAAGTTGAAACAGAAGAAAAAGGAACAAAAACAGATAACATCTTACAAGAATAATTAAACAGTGTAACAGTCCATATATGTACATCTCAGGTTTCTGTTGTAGCTTCGGTGAGTTGGACCATGTGTGTTAAGTCCTGTCCTTTAAGTGAGATCATGCTTAACCACCAAATTGAGTGAGGAAAAAACGTGGGAAACTAAGGATCAAATTAAATAACAGAAGAAGCAACAACAGAAGAAGAAGAAAACCACATCAGATTCTAGTTTCTTTTTCAGTCTTACATTCTATCAGTCTCAGTTCCAAGCTATATGTAACAGAGTTCAGTATCTAACTAGAACTGTAGTAACCCACTAACTACTCGAATTAGTATTGAGAGGAAGTGGAAACCTGATTCAATAACAAAACAGAGAATAAAAGAACAGTTATCAGGTTCATAAATTCATTCAGTTTCAGTTTCTGAAATGGTGTGTTTTTCTGTATAACAACTTCTCAAGGGTATAGCCTGTGTTGTTGCTGTGGTTTTGTTTTGGGGTTTAAACCACTGATTAAGGCTTCTAAGTAATCTGGTAAACCATTCAGGAGAGAAATGAGAACAGTAAGAAAGGAAAATGCAGCAGTTCATTTTTTTCTGTTAATTTCAGTTTTCTGTGTGAAACCTGTTTCTCAGAGGCACTGTCCTTATGTTCTGATGTATTGAGGGTCTAAAACAGCTAGCAAACACTAACTAAGTAATACAAACAAAGTCGAGATAAAAAAAAGGAAGAAGAAGAACAGAAGGAAAACATGCATCAGATTTCTAGGTTCAGGTTTCAGTTTCTTCAAACTCACGCCTCTGTATAACCAGATTTCAGAAAGGCAATAAGGGCTGTAGTAACTTATTAGTAAACCTACTACATTGCTGTCACCTAGGTCTACCTGTAAATGAATAGAAGAAACTGGAAAGAAACAAGTTAAATGACAGGAAAAGAAAGAATATGATCGGGTTATCAGTTTTCAGGTTGGTGAAGAGTCTCTGGTTCTGTGTAACAGATTCTTCTGAGGCATTAGAAGTGTAGTGGTGTCTTAGGTATGAGCTAGGAACATCGTTACGGAGGTAAAATAAGTTGGCAAGTCATTTGAGGATTTAAGAATCGGGTAACTGAGGACAAACAGAAAAGGAAAATAAAGAGAAACATCAGTCTGTCAGTTTAAGTTACAGATTTGTTTTTCCTGTTTCAGTGTCAGTTTGTTAAGTCTGTACAATGTTATTCAGAGGAGTTGTTCATGTGGTTTTGGGATTTGTTTTAAGTCAAAGTCTTGTTAACACAAAAACCAAGGAGTAGTTAAGCGGGGAGGGAAATATAGACAGACATACCAGTGTCTGTTTTCAGTTTTTATGCTGTTTCTGGAAGTTGTTTTCTGTTCTGTACAGAAGAAGGGGTGAATGTTATTGGTGACAGTTTCGAGTTTAAAACAGAAAGGAAACACTTAACTAGTTAAAGTATACGTAGGGGAGAGATTTGAAGGAAAGAAATAACATTTAAACAGAAAAGAATCAAGGAGAGGACATTGGTCTCATGGGTTTTCATTTTTAGTGTTTCTGATTTCCTGTTTGTATCTGTTCTCTGTCGACTAAATTTCCATAGTGGTTATCAGTGTTGTGCTGGAGTAATTTGAGTCTCAGACTTGACTAACCCATAAGCCTAAGGGTCTATAAGTTGGGGAGTATTAGAGAAAACATTTAGCACCTCAGGAAAAGGTATAACAGTAGGAGAATGCAATAAACCGATTGCCTGTTTTCAGTTCTTCTTTCTTCTGATTGCCTTGAGGTAGCTGTTTCTGTGTAGTTAATTACAGAGGCTACGTGAGTGTTTTAGGAGTAAAGCTTTGAGTTTAAACCTAGGCTAACACACATAACTAGTTGGGTAAACACTACAGGAAAGGAACAAACATAAATTAAACTAACTAGAAACAAGAAACTCAATGAGGCATGGAGTTGGTGTGTCTCGGTTTCCAACATTATTGCTGTTCTGTATAGCTAGGTTACAGGAGTATTATGAGTGAGATGTTGGTTAATCAATGAACCCAAAACAGACCTAATTCACCTGATTGTGTGTGAAGAAACGCTTGGGCAGAAAACACATGGTTTAACATACTAAAGGAGAGGTTAAGTAAGATTTAAGCACTAAACTTATGTTGCGGTTTCATGAACCTGGGAACTTCTGTATAAATAAATTTTAGGGGTATTTTATGATCTATATTATCATTACACAAGAGTTAAAATATTGCTCACCTATTTATCTAAGGAGAGAATACACATTAGATATGTTAAACCTATACTATATAAACTTGTTACATAATTACCTCTTAAAACGCCCTAAAACATTAACTAAGGACGAAGGGCTTAGTTAACATGTAAATAAAGATATGAATATTCTAGGAGTATGTTAAGCCTAGATTAATGCACGTGAAGTTCTAAGAGTCAATATAAACTAAACATGTAACAACATACCTAAGGAATAACATACGATATAAAAGTGTCGTCGCATAAATAATAAACTGACACATTGTTTTAATTAACGCTAGGGCCGTAGCGAGCTCCGACCGGGACTTCGAGTATAAGACAACTCGTGCTTTCGATTAAGGTATGGACATGTGTGGTTCGTATGTTGCCGTGTTACACGGCTTGTGTGCTATGTGCTCTGTGTGAAAGGACCTTAAGATCAAAGCATGAAATTGGTTTGCTTGCTTATCATGTTGTATGATTTTATATCATTGTTGTATATCATTGCGCGCACACAGTAGTTTAGTCCCTTCGCGTTTATGGAAGTTGAGATGAAACACTGAGAACTATGAAAAAGAAAGGAAATGCTTTAAAGGGGAACTCCTCCCTAACTATGGAGGACGTACCATGACACCCACTATGGTGTCTACTCATGAATAATAATGGAGAGCGAATCTCAATTGGTGGGACATGAGGATAACCCGGGAAGACGACATCTCGGGCCGCGCGGTATGGAATATTCGGGAGTTGGTATCTGCATCAGATCCTTCGCCCTTCTATGTGGAGCACATCCCGGAGTCTAGAGGCGACTCCGCTTTCCCGGCGCATGACGTCGGAAATGGGGGAGTGACAACTTGGTGGAGCTTATCCTGGAGTCAAGAGGCGACTCCGCTTTCTCGACGCATGACGTCGGGAATGGGGGACTAGCTATGGAGGAGACGTCCTCCAACGTGCGGTAACAGAAGAACACACAATTAATCCATGAGAAGCAGAGAAAGATGGGCACCCATACTATACGGTCACGGGAAGCAATCTACATCCTCAGACCTGGTGCAAGAAAGAGAAAGAGAAGTACACATGATGGAAACAAAGAGAAAGAGACGAAAACACTCAATATTGAATGATCCCACTGTGTGGATCATCCTTATTCAAATTCTATGAAAAACTCTACTTGTTTTGCATGCTTGAGATGCTTGGTGTTATCTTTATGCCAACATGTGTGAGTTGCCTTGTTGATGTTGTATGCTATGTGTTATTGCTTTTCTATTGCATGAAATTGGACTTAATCATATTCGACCAAGTAGTCGGGTAGCCCGGTAACATGCGGGCTTCACACGTTCATACTCAGCATAGTTTTGCTGAGTCCTTTATTTTACAGGTATGAAGCGGGAGGCAGACGGAGAGTAGGCACGGGTGACTACCAAGGGGTAGTCTATAGGGGCAGGACTTTTTAGTAGTATGTTGTTAATGTATGGGTTATGACCTTGTTGTACTTTCGGATCATGTTGTTGAACTAAGAACTTATGTTTTAGATTCTCGGTACTTGGTCTGTAATTCCTGTTGTACTTGGATTTGATTGTGGTTTATTCCAGTCATTCGGACCGCAGCTTAGTATTGATGTTGTTGATGTGTCAACCACGTGGGTGGTTGGCGCCTGTGACACCCGAGCAGAAGATGTGAATCCGCTGTTTCGTCTTTTCGTGATCTCGTTGGGTTATCCGGGGGTGTTACAGAAAGTGGTATCAAAGCTAGTTGTGCTCTGATGACTGGAACAGAGAAGTACCGAGAATAGGAAAATCTAACTTTGGGAAAACGGGGTAAGGGTTAGTAATGTGAGTGATAAGTGTCTAAATGAGCATGTTTTATGGGTGTATTTCATATATTATATCAGCACTTTTCTGCTCATTTCTCACTTATCGTATGTTTTTCCTCTAGTTATGTTTTATTGATTATCTCACGAATTTATTGTTTAAACATGAGGAAAACCAAGCTGGGAGCAAAGTAGACAAAGAGACGAACGCATAGACGCAAACGGCTCAGAAAACGGAGTCCAAACGAAGAATCTAGAGCCGGTCAAAGTTCGTAGAAGAAAATAAGTCAAAAACCTGTGTCCGCCCGTGTCCGCATAACTGAAGGCGGACAAGAGATAGAGAGGAACCGTGAGATGTCCGCCCCTGTGTCCGCGTAATATTAGGCGGACAAGAGATGGAGAGTCCGCCCCCGCATCCGCATAAAACAAGGCGGACAAGACTGTGGTGACCGCCCCTGTGTCCGCATAAAACAAGGCGGACAGGACAAGAGAAGGCGGACAACGTGTGAGACGTCCGCATAACTGAAGGCGGACATCTACACGGACAGGGAGGAGGACCGTGAGACAACCGGGTAAACAAAGGCGGACATGAACACGGACGCGTGTAAATTTCCAGATCCAGATTCAGATATTAACGCGACAGTTTTCTTCTTCGCCGACTGTCTTCCCCAAGTTGCTTCTTCCTTTGCGGCGCCTACAGACATGTCGAACTGCTTCATCAACAACATCAGGCGCCTACCTTAATTCCCTCACGCGTCTGTCTCCAATCAATCTCAGTTCTGTCTCCTCTCCACTCTCCAGCTCTATCATCAACCTCATCCTCTGCCTATATATAAACCCAGTCCTTCTACCATAAATAAACTGCACCACGGCGTGAGGCTGAAAGAAAATCACACAACAGCACCACACTCCATTCCTCCTCTCATGCATTTCCTCCCGTAACACCACAACACTCCATCTTTTATTTATTTCACCACTTCACCACACTCACTCACGCACTCAAACAGAAGCAGTATTTTTACAAAGAGAGAAAAGAGGCAGCAGAAGTGAGAGCGAGTGCATACCCGTTCTTCCCAAGCAGTTTTCTGAATAATGACTATCTCTATCTTTACTCTGTTTTTAATTCTGTCGATGTCTGAGTAATTTTATATTTGTGCTTAGGATGGGTGTTTAACCCCAAAATAATTCAGACGTATTTATAATACCGAGTTTGCTTATAAATATTTGTTTTATCTCTCTAAATTATTAAATGTCTAACAACTGATCATTTTTATGCATTTACGGTTTCTCTAATTTCAATGATTTTGTAAATTAGAGAATAGACCACAAAGAGAGATAAACGTTAGATATTATCTCCTTGATTAGCAGATAAAATCCATCGCTGTTATAAAAAGAATTCTCGCTTAAAGCTAATTAATGATTTTAGACTTTTTCTGATTGTAAAAAGTCTATTGAATTAATTAAGAGTTGTCCTTATCTATGATTTAGGAAGGCCACAAGATAAATTCTTAACAGACAAATAAGAGCAAACTAGGATTATAATTAATATCTGAATTATATTTGGGCGATTTCACCTTCCTTAGCACATTTTCCATCCACTTAATACACAACTGTTTTATTTAAGCTTTTTATTATTTCTGTACTAATCCATCAACAAATCAAGCTTGCCTCCGGCTAAACCCCCTTTTTACAGTTTTTATTAACTACCTAGACTAGGATAATTGAACAATTTCCCTGTGGATACGACACTTGTTATACTACTCCGAATAAGGTGCACTTGCCTTTTAGTTTGCTATAAATCTATATATATTAACGTGTAGTTTTATCCCAACAAGTTTTTGGCGCCGTTGCCGGGGAGATTGATTCCATCAATTTCCCTAGTTTCCGGTAGTTCACTTGCTATACTGTAATATTTTGTTTATATTATTTTGTTGTTAATCTAATTTCAGACATCTAATTTCGGACATCTAATTTCGGACATCTGACTTCGGACATTTGACTTCTGACTTTGGACATCTGACTTCTTAATATTATTGACATTTTAATTTCCATTGTCCTTAACATTTATTTCCATTGTCCTTAACATTTAATTTCCATTGTCCTTAACATTTAAATTTCCAGTATACTAACTACTAACCTTAAATTTCTGTCATTTAATTTTCTGTCATTTAAATTTCTGTCAACTAATTACTAACATTAAATTTCTGTCATCTAACTACTAACATTTAAATTCCCTTGTCATTTGAATTCCCTTGTCACTTATTTTCTGTCATTTTACTCTTGTTAAAAAAATATAAAAAAATATATATCAGTGTTGTTTAATTAACGTTTATCGGCCTAACCAATATCTCTGCTTTTCTTTATCTATTTACTAATTATTTTCGCAGTTTCTCACAAATCAAGTATCTTCTGTGCATGCCAAACACTCGAACCCGAGGTTCTCCACTTGTCAATCCGAGACCTGAACCCGAGCGCACTTTATTACAAGCAAGAAGAAACCTGAGAAATCAAAACATGGCTAATAACGAAGTTATAGAAGAAATGAACATGCATGAAAATCAACCAGAACACCGTGCCCTATCTGATTACCACCAACCGGATACCGAAGGAAGGGCATCAGCCATAGTTCTCCCCGAACTAACACCGCTAGAAACCGGACGATGGGCTTTCAAAACCCACTACATCACCGCCGTCCGGGATCTAGGCAAATTTAGTGGAGCGAATCCTGATGAAGCCCCAAATCATTTGAGTCTCTTCCTAGACTTCTGCAATTCCTTTGGTCAAACTGGCAACGTCAAAGAAAGAATCCGTCTACAACTATTTCCTCACTCGTTGTCAGATTCAGCAAACAGGTGGTACCGAACTTCCCTCCCGATCAATCACCACATGGCTGCAAATGGCCTAGAAATTCCTTGCAAAATACTACCCAACCAGTAGAACGAGGCAATTGATCGGAGAAATCAACACATTCTGTCAGGAACCGGGAGAAACGTTATACGACGCATGGGACAGATTCAAGGATATGCTGATGAAATGTTCCCACCATGGTCTCGACGATCAATCCCTCTGCCTGTCATTTTTCAATGGCTTGGATGATGGAAACCGACTACTCGTAAATTCCTCTACAGGAGGAAGTTTCATGATGAAATCTCCTCAAGAAGGGATGAACCTTCTCGAAACCATGACGAGCAATACAAGACAGTGGACGAGATCCAAAGGAAGAACACCACGAGCAGCAGGCCTACTCCATGTTGAGCCTACAGATCATTTATCGGCTCAGATCTCGTCCCTTGCAAAGATGGTGGAAAAGCTAACAACATCTCAAAACGAAATCGTGAAGACAATAGCTTCCCCACCTACAAATCCATCACCAGAAGGATGTGCCATATGCGCTGGTCCCCATGAAACCCATCAATGCGAAGGTAAAAATCAGTTCGAAGATGTAAACTTCATAGGGAACCGCCCCGGTAATTCCTACAACAACAACTACCCATGGAGAAATCACCCGAATTTCTCATGGAAAAATAATGATCAGAACCAAGGAGGGCAGAACAACAATTCCAATACCTATCAGGGAAACAGACCCCAACCAAACTCTAATATAGGTTATCGAGCACAAGGTGCCCCTCCTGGTTTCCAGCAACAACAACAACCATCCTCAACCTCTTCTGATCCAAATGAGGAATTCAGGAACCTAATGAAAGGATTCGTGACTACGACCCATACCAGACTCGTGGATCAAGAAGCCACTAACAGAAGGGTTGAAGCCCAGATACAACAAACCAACCAACAGTTGGAGCAAATCAGCCAGCAGCTTGCACAAAGGCCACCTGGTGCCTTCCCTAGTCAGCCAAATCCAAATCCAAGGGAACAGGCCAAGGCAGTGACGTTGAGAAGTGGTAGGCCGCTCGACTCATCTCTTCCCCGAGATGATATTGATAATCAAGAGCAGCAAGCTCACGAGCCTCAAGAAGAAGAACAAGAAGATGCTGAAGAAGCCCCTCCTCCTCCAAAAAATATTTCCAAGGAGAAGGAGCCTCCTGAATCTACTCCTTCCTCTCTCACTAAGATTCTTCCCCCACTTCCTTTTCCAAACAGAATAAGAAAGAAAAATCTAGATGAACAGTTTGGAAAGTTTCTAACTCACTTCAAGAAACTGACGATTAATATTCCTTTTGTAGATGCTTTAAAACAAATGCCAATATACGCAAAGTTCATGAAGGATATCATCACAAACAAAAGATCGTTGCAGGAAGTGGAAACTGTACACCTTACACAGGAAGTGTCAGCAGTGCTTCTCAAGAGTCTCCCTCCAAAACTTGGAGACCCAGGTTTGCCAATTATTCCATGTTCCATTGATAATGTTGATTGTGGTAGTGGGCTATGTGATCTAGGAGCTAGTATCAATTTAATGCCACTCTCAACTTTCAACAAACTTAAGATTGGTAAATGCATGCCACTTCTATTCAATTACAATTAGCAGATAGATCTTTAGTATTCCCAAAAGGGATAATAGAAGATTTGATTGTTACTGTAGGAACTTTTGTGTTCCCCGCTGATTTTATTGTAATTGACTTGGAAAAACACTAGGGTGCCCTTAATCTTAGGACGACCTTTCATGAGAACTGCTAGAGCACTAATCGATGTTGAAAAAGGAAAAATCATTTTAAGGCTGCATAACGAAACTTTAGAATACGACATGTCCAAGGTTATAAAGAAACCCGCTCATATAGAAGACAACTTTTTCATAGACATTGTCGACTCTATTGTGCAGGATAATTCATCTGCTATTATTCGTAATGATGCTCTTGAAAATGCTTTAGCTGAAATCTGTGATAAACAACCAATGTGCCCTGACACAATCCAAATGGTAGCAGCTCTGGATAAGATAAAATCATATACAAAACCACGCTACCCACCACCAGAACCATTAGAGCTTTCTACTAAGAAGATACCACCATCAATCGAACAACCCCCTCTCGTAGAAATGAAACAATTACCTTCACACCTGAAGTATATCTATCTTTCTGATCTATACTTTACCTGTTATTATTTCTTCATCCCTAACAAGTACACAGGAGGAACAGCTTGTGAAGATCCTTCAGAGCCACAAGAAGGCAATAGGCTGGTCCATTTCGGACATCAAAGGTATCAACCCCCATTTCTGCACACATCACATATACATGGAAGATACCTACAAGCCTTTAGTCCAACCACAGAGAAGGCTGAATCCCAACATGAAAGACGTAGTAAAGAAAGAAGTGCTCAAACTTCTCGACGCTGGGATTATCTACTCCATCTCTGACAGCAAATGGGTGAGCCCCGTTCAAGTGGTCCCGAAAAAAGGAGGTCTCACTGTGGTCCCCAACGACAAGGGTGATCTAATCCCCCAGAGAACCACGACGGGATGGAGAGTCTGCATCGATTACAGGAAACTGAACAGCGCAACGCGGAAGGACCACTTTCCTCTACCGTTCATTGATCAGATGTTGGAAAGATTGGCTGGGCAAGATTACTACTGCTTCCTGGATGGGTATTCAGGATACTTTCAAATACCCATTGCCTCTGAAGACCAAGACAAAACCACATTCACATGCCCGTACGGGACATTTGCATATAATCGGATGCCTTTTGGTCTATGCAATGCCCCAGCCACATTTCAAAGATGCATGATGGCAATCTTCAGCGACTATCTTGAGAAGAGCATCGAAGTCTTCATGGACGACTTCTCTGTCTTTGGTCACACTTTCGAATCCTGTCTAAATAATCTGGACGCTATCCTCACCCGATGTGAAGAAACTAACCTTGTGCTCAACTGGGAAAAATGCCATTTCATGGTTAAAGAAGGAATAGTTCTTGGGCATAAAATATCTTGAAGGGCATTGAAGTTGACAAAGCCAAGGTCGAAGTCATTGAAAAATTACCACCACCTTCGACGGTGAAAGACATCAGAAGCTTCCTTGGCCATGCTGGGTTCTATAGAAGGTTTATCAAGGATTTCTCCAAGATTTCGAAGCCTCTATGTGATCTCCTAGCTAAAGACGTCAAGTTCGACTTCACTGACAAATGCCTACAAGCCTTCAACACACTGAAAGAATGCCTCATCTCCGCCCCCATTGTGATATCACCAGACTGGAGCCTTCCATTTGAAATTATGTGCGACGCCAGCGACTACGCAGTGGGTGCCGCTTTATGCCAAAAGAAGGAGAAGATCTTGAGAACCATCTACTATGCAAGTAGAACCCTCAATGACGCTCAGAAGAATTATTCAACTACTGAGAAGGAACTTCTAGCAGTAGTCTTTGCTCTGGATAAATTCCGATCATATCTCTTGGGAAGCAAAGTAATAATTCACACCGATCACTCCGCTCTGAGGTATCTATTTGCCAAAGAAGATGCCAAAACCCGACTCCTCCGGTGGATACTCCTACTACAAGAATTTGAGATTGAAATCAGAGACAAGCCAGGAGTGCAGAATGTAGTAGCAGACCACCTATCTCGCATAGAGGCACCAAGTGATGGCACATCCATCAATGAATTCTTCCAGATGAGTGCATTTTTATGATTGGTGACACCGGTGATCCATGGTACGCTGACATGGCCAACTACCTGGCACGAGGAGTAATACCACATGGGCTAACCTACCAACAGAAAAAGAAGTTCTTTTCAGATGTAAAGCATTACTACTGGGAGGACCCTCTCCTTTTCAAGGTCTGTGCAGACGGGATGGTGAGAAGATGTGTGCCCCGAGATGAAATCCAAAGCATTCTACGACATTGTCACTCTCTTGAAGCAGGAGGACATCATGGGCCAGCTCGGACAGCAGCTAAGGTACTTCAATCAGGCTTTTTCTGGAAAACCTTTCATAGAGACTGTCACTCCTTTGTAGCTTCCTGCGATGAGTGCCAAAGACTTGGGAACACCTCCAGGAAACATGAGATGCCTCTCAACATCATACTCGAGGTAGAACCTTTCGACGTGTGGGGCATTGACTTCATGGGACCCTTCCCTTCGTCTTGCTCAAACCTCTTCATCTTGGTAGCAGTAGACTATGTGACTAAGTGGGTGGAAGCTATCGCCTCTCCCACAAATGATGCAAAGGTAGTACTCAAGTTCTTGAAGAGGAACATATTTGCACGATTCGGAGTCCCACGTGCTATAATCAGTGACCAAGGATCCCACTTCTGCAATAAGCAGTTCACAGCCTTGATGACTAAATATGGAGTGAAGCACAAGGTAGCCTTGCCTTATCACCCCCAAACAAATGGCCAGGCTGAGGTCTCTAACCGAGAATTGAAGTGGATCCTACAAAAGACAGTTAATTCTTCAAGAAAAGACTGGTCCCTGAAGCTGGATGATGCACTCTGGGCGTATAGAACAGCCTACAAGACGCCCATCGGCATGTCACCATATCGACTAGTCTTCGGCAAAGCTTGTCATTTACCGGTCGAGCTCGTGCACAAATCATTCTGGGCCGTGAAAGCCCTCAACTTTGATCTACTGAGAGCCGGTGACAAAAGGAAATTCCAGCTCACTGAATTAGAAGAATTTCGAGAGGATGCCTATGAAAATAACCGAATCTACAAAGAGAAAGCCAAGAGGTGGCACGACAAGATGATCCTTAAACGGGAGTTCCATGAGGGAGATTTGGTTCTGTTGTACAATTCCAGGTTAAAGCTGTTTCCTGGTAAACTAAAATCCTATTGGGCTGGACCATTTACTGTCTCCAAGGTCACCCCATATGGATCCGTTGAGTTGGTGGATTCTAAAAAACAAACTTTCATGGTCAATGGATCTAGACTAAAGCATTACCAGGGTGGTAATCTCGAGACAGTTGATGCTCGTACAATAAATCTACAAGATCCTCAGATTTGAGTACGCTTCAAAGCGTCTAGCCAAAGACGTTAAACAAGGGCAGCTTTCCGGGAGGCAACCCGGATGAACTTATCTTTTATATGCTTTTATGCTCTTTTATTATCAGGTTCTCTTTCAATTTTGTTTTTGCTAACTATAACCCCGTTTGTAGTATGGTTGCTTCTAGTGTCTTATGCAGGTGCAATTTCATGTCTACACCGCAACCAAGCTACGCTACTTGAGGCTGAAGCTCAAGTGTGGGGGAACTCCTATAACGCTAGCAAAAATAATCTCAGGGGAGTAGTACCAGTTTCTTTAATTATGCTTTTATTTAAATAAAATGCAGAGGAGAGTTTATGTGCTTAAATGTTTATTGTGACCTTTGTGTTTTCTCTATTTTATCTACTTACCGAAAAGGTCTTCTGAAAACCTTTCCCTTGTTTTTCTGGTGAACAATGAGGACATTGTTCAATTTAAGTGTGGGGGAGTGTGCCCTTTTCGGTGACATTTTATGCTTAAATGCTTAATCTCTCTGCTTATCTTGCGTTTGTCAAATTCAATATCGTGGACCCTTTATATGTGGGTTGTTCTCTTTAAGAATAAATACTGTTATGAATTGTGGGATAAATGGTACAAATTTTCAAATTTGATTACTTTTGAGGAGCATTTATATGTGGTGTGACCAAATGATCTGCAATGGTTGGATTTTTATTACTCAGGGGTTCTTTCTGTCTTCTCTCTTAGGGATTGCTAAGGGGTGCTTCTCTGTCAAATAAAATAAAAAAAATAATAAATAAGGGACTTGCGAGACACCAATGGTAACCAACAAAGAGAGTTGAGTGTTCTTAAAAACAAAGGCTTAATGCCTACATATTATCTTCTCATCTCTTATGCAAAAGTGAAACAAATGCATAAATCTATTTTTCCTTTGTTTTCTCCTCAATGCCCATTCTTGAGAGAAGTTGGCCATGGTAAAAGTTCTCAAAGTCACCTTAAATCAAGAAGCATTGAAGTACTCCGGATCATACCCCGAAACTCTAATTTTTATTTTTGCCCTGAGTACACCTATGCCACCAGTAGGTGATGGATCACACTCCTCTAAAAAGTTTAAGATCATGTACTATTGACTTCTTTATCCTACCCTTCATAATAGTATTTGTAAATATTGAGCATTCCCTACTTGCTTGGGTACATGGATTTGCTTGAGGACAAGCAAAAGGTAAGTGTGGGGGTGTGATAAGTGTCTAAATGAGCATGTTTTATGGGTGTATTTCATATATTATATCAGCACTTTTCTGCTCATTTCTCACTTATCGTATGTTTTTCCTCTAGTTATGTTTTATTGATTATCTCACGAATTTATTGTTTAAACATGAGGAAAACCAAGCTGGGAGCAAAGTAGACAAAGAGACGAACGCATAGACGCAAACGGCTCAGAAAACGGAGTCCAAACGAAGAATCTAGAGCCGGTCAAAGTTCGTAGAAGAAAATAAGTCAAAAAACCTGTGTCCGCCCTGTGTCCGCATAACTGAAGGCGGACAAGAGATAGAGAGGAACCGTGAGGTCCGCCCCTGTGTCCGCGTAATATTAGGCGGACAAGAGATGGAGAGTCCGCCCCCGCATCCGCATAAAACAAGGCGGACAAGACTGTGGTGACCGCCCTGTGTCCGCATAAAACAAGGCGGACAGGACAAGAGAAGGCGGACAACGTGTGAGACGTCCGCATACTGAAGGCGGACATCTACACGGACAGGGAGGAGGACCGTGAGACAACGGGTAAACAAAGGCGGAGATGAACACGGACGCGTGTAAATGTCCAGATCCAGATTCAGATATTAACGCGACAGTTTTCTTCTTCGCCGACTGTCTTCCCCAAGTTGCTTCTTCCTTTGCGGCGCCTACAGACATGTCGAACTGCTTCATCAACAACATCAGGCGCCTACCTTAGTTCCCTCACGCGTCTGTCTCCAATCAATCTCAGTTCTGTCTCCTCTCCACTCTCCAGCTCTATCATCAACCTCATCCTCTGCCTCTATATAAACCCAGTCCTTCTACCATAAATAAACTGCACCACGGCGTGAGGCTAAAAGAAAATCACACAACAGCACCACACTCCATTCCTCCTCTCATGCATTTCCTCCCGTAACACCACAACACTCCATCTTTTATTTATTTCACCACTTCACCACACTCACTCACGCTCAAACAGAAGCAGTATTTTTACAAAGAGAGAAAAGAGGCAGCAGAAGTGAGAGCGAGTGCATACCCGTTCTTCCCAAGCAGTTTCTGAATAATGACTATCTCTATCTTTACTCTGTTTTTAATTCTGTCGATGTCTGAGTAATTTTATATTTGTGCTTAGGATGGGTGTTTAACCCCAAAATAATTCAGACGTATTTATAATACCGAGTTTGCTTATAAATATTTGTTTTATCTCTCTAAATTATTAAATGCCTAACAACTGATCATTTTTATGCATTTACGGTTTCTCTAATTTCAATGATTTTGTAAATTAGAGATTAGACCACAAAGAGAGATAAACGTTAGATATTATCTCCTTGATTAGCAGATAAAATCCATCGCTGTTATAAAAAGAATTCTCGCTTAAAGCTAATTAATGATTTTAGACTTTTTCTGATTGTAAAAAGTCTATTGAATTAATTAAGAGTTGTCCTTATCTATGATTTAGGAAGGCCACAAGATAAATTCTTAACAGACAAATAAGAGCAAACTAGGATTATAATTAATATCTGAATTATATTTGGGCGATTTCACCTTCCTTAGCACATTTTCCATCCACTTAATACACAACTGTTTTATTTAAGCTTTTTATTATTTCTGTACTAATCCATCAACAAATCAAGCTTGCCTCGGCTAAACCCCCTTTTTACAGTTTTTATTAACTACCTAGACTAGGATAATTGAACAATTTCCCTGTGGATACGACACTTGTTATACTACTCCGAATAAGGTGCACTTGCCTTTAGTTTGCTATAAATCTATATATATTAACGTGTAGTTTTATCCCAACAGTGAGGCAGCACGACATACAATTTAACCGCCAGCAAGGGCGATAATAACTTGTAGTAAGTTCTTGTGAATGTTCTAAACTAACAACGACATTTTCAGATGTCTGGACGACGAGGTCGAGGGCGAGGCCGAGCCAAATGGAGAAAGATAGCGTAGCTGCAGGGCAGACCATAGCTGAGATAGTAGCAGCAGCCCTGGGTCACATGGGTTTCCAGCCAGGAGCCCAGCAGGCACCACCGCCACCACCACCACACCCACCTAGAGAGACGAACTGGGTGAAGAGCTTGGCAGACCTTCGACCAGCGGAGTTCCGAGGAGAGACGGACCCCACCTACTTAGAGAACTACATCAGCATCCTAGAGACCGCCTTCGACACTTTGAATGTTCCTGCAGAGGCTAAGGTCAGACTCACGGCCTATTATCTACGAGAGTCAGCGAGCGATTGGTGGAAGCTTGTGAAGGATGCTCACCTAGCCGACCCCACTTTTGGATGGGATGCTTATACTGCGTTGTTGAGGGCTAAGTACTACCCCGCCCACCTCCAGGACAAAGAAGCGGCTTGAGCTAGACAGTTTGAGACAGACCGAGAGGATGACAGTAGATAATTACTACTCGGCGTTCACTGCTCTACTTCGTGTACTTCCGGGCTTGGGATATTCAGATGAGATCCTAGTGGAGCGTTTCTACGGTGGACTTAATCACCGCATCAGATATGGCATGGGGCCCAGTCGTTATGCCACGATCCAGGTTGCACTTGAACTATAAATTTGAACTGAATATTATTTTGTGAAGAGTTTACTAAACCCTACTTTTTACAGGATTGCTATCATGCAGCGTCCCAGGTCGAGATCACCGTCCATATGCGGGATGAGGAATTCGCTAGGAAAAGGAAGGTGAGGTACAGTGACTCAGAGGACCGTAGGCAGAAGGGAGCTGACAGGAGTAAGCGCTACCCGAATAGGAAGCGGGTGAGATACCATGGGAACAAGCCTACAGAGAGGCTTCAGCTGAGCCACCCGACTACTGAGATTAAGCCGTTCCGCTCATACCCACCCAAGGGTAAAAACAAAACAAACTCTAGCACTTAATATCTTTACAGTATTGTGACTGTTGATGACTAACCCAGTAATCTGTTTAGGGACTAGAGCCGGTCCGAGCAAGTGAGCGTGACCGAGCGCCGATATATCTGTGGACGATGCTCGAAGAACCACCCCGGTGTTGACTGTCAGGGCAACAAAGTAGAGTGTTTTTACTGCAAGAAGAGCGGACACAGGGCCTTTGAGTGCTTCGCGAATCCCCAGAGCAAGAATACAAGCCCGGCTATGGTGCGAGAGGTGACCAGAGATCGGGACCCGGAGGCCAGCGTGGAGCCCAGCACACCCAGCCTACACACGGAGCGGGATCCCGAGACTCCCAGAAGGCATCTACCTCGAGGCCAGGGAAGGCAGTTTTGCACATCATGGACCGCACTGAGGGACCAGACACACCCACAGCTGCAGGTAAACCTTGAAACCCTAAATGTTGAAAAGCATGTCTAAATTCTTGTGTGCCAAGCTGTATGACCACGCATGAAATTTGCTAAATTGCTAGTACCGCTAAAAGAACTAGACTACCCTTAAATGCAGTAGAAACCTTTGACATGTGCTTCCCAATAAATCCAAACCTCGAACCTGACGGGTACAGCCTTGAGAATCCCTACTACCCAAGTGAAAACTGCCAAGTTATCCAGCCCGGGATGATTCTACTACCAGGATACCTAACACCTGAAGCCCAAGTAGCCATTATTCGAAGATGTCGTAAGTTCGGAGTGGGACCAGGCGGGTTCTACACACCGACATATCCCGGAGGAAAGATGATGATGAAACTCAGAATGATGTGCCTAGGTAAGATTTGGAACCCATATACGAAGAGCTATCACACCGGCGGAGCAAACACACCACCAATTCCCGAAAACTTTCTATCCCTAATTACGGCAACCCTACGCGTTGCACAGCAACGCGAAGTACAACCAGTACCCGACCTACAAGCCGACATCTGCATCATCAACTTCTACACGAGGGAAGGCCGACTTGGATTACACCAAGACAAGGACGAGACGCAGAAGACCCTAGACCAGGGGATACCCATAGTGTCTGTGTCCATCGGAGATGATGCTGAGTTCCTCTATGGTGAAGAAAAGAGACTTGATCGAGCTATGAAGATCTGGCTAAAATCCGGTGACGTGTTGATCATGGGCAGACCATCGAGAATGCTATACCATGGGATAAGAGAATAAATAAGCCGAACACCGCACCCTCAACAATGATAAACGCTACCCATATGAAGCCTGGGCGCCTAACCTAACCTTTAGGAAATATTGAGCCATGTATCTTTTGCATTAAGTTGTGTAATCGAAATGAAAGTGTAATGTTGGAAAGATGAATAAAGAAAGGATGATTACCTACTACTCTTTTGTACCGTCACTAATTGTACTTCTACACGTTATTTCTGGAAATAGGTGTCGAACCCTGGAGAGAGGGTACCCTGAGCATTCTCACACAAGCTCAGGCCAGCGACAACGGCCATATTATCACTGGTACTTTCCGGTGAATGGAGTCCCAGCCTCAGTATTATTTGACTCTGGAGCCTCACACACTTTTGTATCCCCGACGTTAGCCGAGCAGTTACACCTCGAACCTGCGGAGTTAGAAGACTTCAGTGTGACATTCCTTCTAAAGAAAGAGTTCGTTGTACCCGGTATTTTCGCGGAGCCACCATCAGAATCCGAGAGGAGGATTTCCCGTTGGACCTGATAGAGTTCAGAGGCCTAGGTTTTGACGTCATCGTGGGCATGAATTGGTTAGAGAGACACCGAGGCCGTATATTGTGTGCCGAGCATAGATTACTACTAAAGAGCCCATCCGGCGTTACTGTATCTTACCGTCAGCACCCCCGACAGCCGTCAGTGAAGGTCATCTCAGCCATGACCATGGCCAAAGAAATTCAGAAGCAGAAGCAGCAGGAGGTGTATCTTTGTTATGTACAGGATACCCAGCAAGACCCGGAATTTAATCCAGATGTACCAGTGGTTGGGGAGTTTCCAGATCTCTTCCCTAAAGAGCTTCCCGGTATGCCACCACCACGAGAGGTTGAGTTCACTATTGACTTGGTACCCGGGACAGGACCCATTGCCAAAGCCCCATACAGAATGGCCCCAGCAGAGATGGCCGAATTAAAGGAGCAATTGAAGGAGTTGTTAGATAAGGGATTCATACGCCCGAGCGTATCCCCTTGGGGCGCACCCGTATTATTTGTCAAGAAGAAAGACGGCAGCCTTCGACTATGCATTGATTATCGTGAGCTGAATGCAATGACAGTGAAGAACCGCTACCCTTTGCCACGCATAGATGATCTATTTGACCAGCTCATAGGAGCGACAGTATTTTCGAAGATCGACCTCAGATCAGGATACCATCAGATCCCAGTGAAGGAGAGCGACATCGAAAAGACCGCATTCAGTACCCGATACGGCCACTATGAATTCACGTTATGCCGTTTGGACTGACTAATGCCCGGCGAGGTTATGGACTTAATGCACCGAGTTTTAGAGATCAGTTGGACAAGACAGTCGTGGTATTTATTGATGACATACTGGTATATTCGAGAACGAAGGAAGAGCAAGCACCATCTCAGGCAGGTACTCGAGA